>WNWK01000167.1:645000-712500 GCA_009830355.1 Cherax destructor | reverse complement strand
GAGGGTGGGGGTGAGACTGGATGGGTGGGTGGGAGTGAGACTGGAGGGGATGGTGGGGATGAGACTGGAGGGGAGGGTGAGGGTGAGACTGGAGGGGAGGGTGGGAGTGAGACTGGAGGGAAGAGTGGGGGTGAGACTGGAGGGGGTTATAGGAGGGGGTTGGGAAGTGATTCACTTTCCAGCAGGTAATGACTCCTGGGGTTGTTTGATCCGCCAACCTCAGCCTCACCCTGGGGTTGTACACCGCCTAACCCTCCCTGTTGCTAGTGTAGGCCTCTTGGTCCAGGGACTCGGTACGACCCTCCCTTTCCTCTGATCATACCTAATTCCCAGGTGATCTTTGTGAGTTATCACCTGCTATCATCTGTTATCACCTGTTATTGTCTGTTATCACCTATTATCATCCGTTATCACCTGTTATGATCTGTTATCTGTTATCACCCGTTATCGCCTGTTATCTGTTATCAACCGTTATCACCTGTTATAACCTGTTATCTCATCTGTATGTGTGTGAGCGCTCGTGTTGTTGTCCCAAATAGTTTTAATTACTTTAGATCTCTTTAACCACTCTTAGATCCCTTTAATTACTCTTAGATCCCGTTAATTACTCTTAGATCCCGTTAATTACTCTTAGATCCCGTTAATTACTCTTAGATCACATTAATTACCCCTCATATCCCTTTAATTATTCTTAGATCACATTAATTATTCTCAGATACCTTTAATTACTTTCAGATTCCTTTAATTACTCTTAGATCCCATTAATTACTCTCAGATCCCTTGATTTATTCTCAGATCCCTTTAATTACTCTCAAATCCCTTTAACCATTCTTGTATCCCTTTAATTACTCTCAGATCCCTTTAAACACTCTTAGATCCCTTTAATTACTCTCAGATCCCTTTAATTACCCCAGGTCTCTTTGATTAAAATTTCTCGGTCCGTATAAATATATCTTATCCCAAGTTTCATCCCATGCCACTTAATCATGTTAAGGTCTCTTATCCTCTTATCACCCGTCAGTTTATTCAACGTCTTGTAGAGATTCACACAATTTTAGAATTGGTTCTATTTTACACAATTACCTCTTCTTTGTGTCTTCTGGTAAATCATGTAGCATTGATGTTCTTTTGGTAAATCATACATCATTGATATTTTTTTTTGTAACTCATACAGCACTCATGTCTTCTGGGAAATCACAAAGCATTTATAATTTTTTTTTTTTGTAAATCATACAGCACTGATTTTCTTTGGTAAATCATACAATGTTGATATCTTTGGGCAAATCATACAGCATTGATGTTTCTTTGGGGTAAATCAAATAGCATTCATTTTTTTTTTTTTTTTTGGGGGTAAATCATACAGCATTGATAATTTTTTGGGGTAAACCATATAGCACTGATATCTCTTCTGATAACCCGTATGTATATGATTTAAGAATATTTTCAGGGTGAAAATTGATCTTTGAAACACTTTTCCCACAGCTCACTGTTCTTATCGCGGTCCAAATGGTTCCTTCAGATTCGACCAAAAAGTCATAACTTCTGAAAAGTTTGCACTTTTATTTGCACTCTCTAGAAAGGGGTAAAATTAGGGGGGATAGAATTGAGGTGTATAAATGGAAAATAGGAATTAATAAAGGGAGTGTAAATAGCGTGTAAAAATATGTAGCATTGACAGGACTCACAGCAATGGTTTTAAATTGGAAAAAAATCAGATTCAGGAAGGATATAGGAAAGCACTGGTTTGGTAATAGAGTTGTGGATGAGTGGAACAAACTCCCGAGTACCGTCATAGAAGCTAAGACGTTGTGTAGTTTAAAAAATAGGTTGGATAAATACATGAGTAGGTGTGGGTGGGTGTGAGTTGGACCTGACTAGCTCGTGCTCCTTAAGTGAATGTGACTGACCTGACTAGGTCAAGGCATTGGCTTAAGTCGGTGGGAGAATTGGACCTGCCTAGCATAGGCCAGTAGGCCTGCTGCGTGTTCCTCATTTCTTATGTTCTTATTTTTATTTTAGCTTCCTACATGCTTCCTTCAAGGATGGTGGTGGTGGGAAGGGTGTTCCTTGCCTCTTGTACTCATCTGTCTAAGATTCCTAGGCAGTACATCATTTCTCCTTCACCGTGCCCTGTGTACTTTTCTATTCTCGTCTCCCATTTCTCACCCTTTTCACCGTCACACCCCTTCCCCTCTCTCTCTCTCTCTCTCCCCGCCCCCAGCTCCTCCCCACAAACACCTTCTCCCTCACGCAATCAAAATTTATATTAGTGTCATTACACCGATTTTTACCCGGAAATTGAACCCCGTGTGTGTTGTGCCAGACAACCATTAATTACCTCAGCGAGTCCTCCCCACCTCTTCCCCAACCCAACCCCCAACCCTAACTCACCCTCACAGATTCCTCTCCAAACCCCACCTTTACTATCAACTCCCAACCCCCCCTCACCTCTCTTTAACCCACTTTCCTTCTTCCCCCAACCCACTCCCCTCTCTCTCTTCCCAACCCACTCTCCTCTCTCTCCCCAACCTGCTCTCACTCCTACATCACCCCAACCCACCCCTGGTGGTATATGTCATTGCCTGTGCTGTGTATTTGCTTTAAACTCCTTATTCTGCACCAATTTCCATGGTTAATGACAGTAGTGCAGCAGTGACACTTGTCATTACCCCTCCGAATGTTGACGCCCCGGCCAGCATGCGATTGAATCTTAAATATAAAGTTTAAGTGATAATAAATCGGGGAATAATATGCGAGAGGTGGATAACTGTGGGGTGAGAGTCTGTGTTTGTGTGTGTGTGTGGCATGGGAATGTGATTGTGTGTGTGTGTGTGGATGGGGTATGTGTTTACTCGCCGATTTGCGTTGGTGGGAGTCGATTATCAGCTCCCGGTCCCGTTTCCTAACCTGTAATTGAGCAAAGTCGTTATTTCCTACTTGCATAAAGCTGCGTCCTGGTGTTCTGGTTTTCTCCTTAACTGAAGCAGAATAAATTCACACCAATACTTCTAAACCATAACTTTAATATCTGTTGTCCTACTGCAAGAGTTATGTAGTTAAAAACATTTAAAAGCATCTATTATTATTATTATTATTATTATTATTATTATTATTATTATTATTATTATTATTATATTTTGTATGGCAGTCTCAACTTGTGTTTGGTTATTCGGCTCCTGGAATGTTTGGAGGTTCGAACCTCCGTCCGCAGAAACCATTAAGGAGGATTCCCCTTATAGTCTTGTATATCTTTCAACTTGCTGCTGGTAAGGGGCTCTTGTTCCAAGAAACTGGAGATTCCCCTCTCTTCCATTTTCTATGTGCTGTATGATTCATGTAGGTTTAGCGCTTTGCCATGAACCGGATTAAAATAAGGATCTTAATATATCGTGAGAGTTTTTGTGTATAAAATAAAAACACACACTCATACACACACACACACTTACACACACACACACTTACACACACTCATACACTTACACACACACATACACTTACACACACTCATACACTTACACACACACATACACTTACACACACACATACACTTACACACACACACACTCATACACTTACACACATACACTTACACACACACACACTTACACACACTCATACACTTACACACACACATACACTTACACACACACATACACTTACACATACACTTACACACACACACACTCATACACTTACATACACACATACACTTACACACACACACGCATACACTTACACACACACACACACACACACACACTCATACTCATACAGCTCACGGAGCAGAGAGGGAGTGACCTAGTAGCGACCAGTGAAGAGGCGGGGCCAGGAGCTATGAATCGACCCGGCAACCACAATTAGGTGAGTACAATTAGGTGAGTAAACGCAGACACACACACTGTGTGTGTATTCCACACACTAATTAAGTGTTAAATACTGCTAGTGAACTTGCTTCAGGACCTTCCCTAACTAGAACAAGATCTATGATTATTTCAGAATGGGAAGATTTTTAGAGGTTTGGCGTCAGAACTGGCTTCCTGGGTAGTCGAAATCATGCGCGTTCTTCAGCTCTGCCTCAAGTGTCCTGAATAACTAATCACAGAAAGGATGGGAATCGAACCCATGGCATAAAATACAGTGGTTCAGCGCACTGGCCTGCGAGTTTTAGGACTTTACCGCCATGGGTTCGAGTCCCACCCGTTCTCTGATTTGTTTGCAATCGGATTTCGTAAGTTCTGAATAACTATTATACCAGGATTCGTAAGGATGGTGACGTGTATCCCGCCTTGAGTGTGTCACACGCTGATACATAACGATCTCAAAACATTTCTGAGATATACTGTAGAGGGAAGCTGATATTTTCCCTTATATCGTAGAAGAACAGAGTCGCAAATACTAGGTAACCCTGGTTTACCTGGTTACATAGTCACAGTGTCACTGGCACACAGTGCCACTGGCACACGGTGTCACTGACACACAGTGCCACTGGCACAGTGTCACTGACACACGGCCCTCTTCACAATTGACGAAGATCTGTGAATACGTCTCTGCCAGGTAGATGGCTGGCAGCATCACTGTCGTTTAAGCGTCTTCTTGATGGCAAAAAGAAGCACCAGAAGCAGTACCAACAGCAGCAACTGTGGCCGTACTAGCAGCACCACCAGTACCACCAGCAACAAGAGCAGCAGCATCATCTCGACCACCACTAGCAGCACCACCACCAGCAGCTCCACAACTAGCACCACCACCACCACCAGCAGCTCCACCACTAGCACCACCACCACCAGCAGCTCCACCACTAGCACCACCACCACTAGCACCACCACCACCACCACCACCAGCAGCTCCACCACTACCAGCAACCACCATTACCATCGGCTTCCATAATTTCCAGCACCAAATGGCTATAATCAACGTGTTAAGCTGCTGCAATTTCCAATCGCACTTCCTCGTCGTAGTGGCCTGTTTTTTCCCCCGTCTATTACCATCGTAGATCTTGTTTCCTCTTCCCCTCCTTCACCATGTCTATCATCAATGTTGATCTTATCTTATTTTCCCTCTGTCTATCACCATTATATTGTGTTTCCCATTATCTATCATTAATGTAGATCTTATCTGTCATTTATCTGATATTTCTCACTACATTCGTAAAAAAAAAAATGTAATTTTATACATTTTCAAAATTTAATAATTGTAGTTTTATATATTTTCATGAAGTCTTTTTTTTCTCATTTGTTGAACGTAGGAAATGTGACCAAAAATATTGCTTAGTCGGCGTCTTGAATGCTCGGTATTAAGGAGCCTCAAAACGTTGTGTTTTAGTGTCTCGTTGGGCGAAATGTCGTCTTAAGTTTCCCCTCCATGTTGTCGGTTTCTTGTGAACTGAACTGCAGAAACAATACCATGTGAACGTTGTTTGCAACAGCTGCAACAATACCATGTGAACGTTGTTTGCAACAGCTGCAACAATACCATGTGAACGTTGTTTGCAACAGCTGCAACAATACCATGTGAACGTTGTTTGCAACAGCTGCAACAATACCATGTGAACGTTGTTTGCAACAGCTGCAACAATACCATGTGAACGTTGTTTGCAACAGCTGCAACAATACCATGTGAACGTTGTTTGCAACAGCTGCAACAGCTGCAACAGTCTTCTAAACAGCTGCTGACAGGTGTAACCCATCATTCCGGATGCTGAACGAGTGTAAACGTTCCAACGATGAAACGAGCAACGAGTTTAACGTCGTAATCACCGTATTTAGTTCTTCATGAAGCTCGAGGTGTTGCCTAACCCCAACGGATTTAGAGCTTCTCCTTCCACCTTGAATGCAGTGCAGAATATTCTTGATGGTTGTGCGATATGGTATCAGCAATATGAGGTGTGAGTTTGTCCCATTCTTATCCTCTTGTTCCTTATCCTCGCCCTTATTGTGTTCGTTGTCTATGTCCTCAGTGTTCTTATAACACTCATCTTCATTATCCTCCTCTTCCTCATCATCTTCCCCATTATCCTCATCGTCATGGTCACCTCTCTCCTCCTCCCACCACCACGCCTCTACACACACCTTAATTTGTTCTAGAGTATTTAATCGCTGCTGTATTTACCGTAGTGTAGGTGAGACGAGGTACAGACCTTGAATGTCAGGGCTCTGTCATCGATAACATCAACCCCTCAGGGCTCTGTCATCGATAACATCAACCCTTCAGGGCTCTGTTATCGATACCATTCAGGGCTCTGTCATAAATAACATCATCCACCCAGGACTCTGTCATCAATAACATCAACCACTTAGGGCTCTGTCACAAATAACATCAACCACTCGGGGTTCTGTCATCAATAACATCAATCACTCAGGGCTCTATCATCAAAATCATCAATCACTCAGGGCTCTGTCATCAATAACATCAACCACTCAGGTCTCTATCATCAATGACATCAACCACTCTGAGCTCTGTCATCAATAACATCAACCACTCTTTTGCAAGTGCAGCTCCCCCCCCAAAAAATAAATGGAATTACCATGTCTCAGAGACAGTATTACATTAATAATTGTGGGTAACATGTTTAGAAGATCAAAAAGGTCAAATATACTACTAATAATAAAGGTCTTGTGAGTATAAACTGTTGCATGCACTGTAGATTAACATATAATAAACAATAACAAAAAAAAGGTCGGGGGTGACTTATTTCCACTGGGATCGTCATCATGATTCTTCAAAATCAGGGACGCAAAATTTAAGGGAATTACCTGAATGAACAGTCAATCCGGATGTCAGTTTCATCCCAAACATCCGTCACTGTGAAGTGTGCTGCAACGTGGGAGTGTTACTGCAACGTGGGAGTGTTACTGCAACGTGGGAGTGTTGCTACACTTATACCTGCACATGACTGGTATATAATACCCAGGAATTAGACACATGTGCAACATCTGGGTGTCTTTATTTGTAGACGTTTCGCCCTTCAGTAGTTTTATCCATACAATGCAAGGACATAATGTGAAGACTGTGGAACTATATACAAAACGCGAGGTAATCAGTCCCTCAGCCTTGGAGTTGTTGAAGAGCACATCATTTACGCCCCTGGACAATCACCAGAGAGATCCTCTTCTCACCAGGCCTCCCTCTATTCTGATTTGCTCTTCTCTTCTCCACCTTCCTCTAACCATGACACATGGTCTACAAGAGGTCAGTGGCCTTGTCGTACCCATCACTGATTAATGTGTGTGATCTCATAAGGAGAGCTGATTTTGTTTACAAGCTTTGAAGCTCCTAAATCACTAGGTCCTCTTTCTTAATTGAAGATGCATTACTACATCTGTATATTGAATATATATATATATATATATATATATATATATATATATATATATATATATATATATATATATATATATATATATAGGATGGGGTCCACCTCTAGTGTCAATTGTGGGACCCATTGCCTCGGAGAAGTGGATAAAAAGACTTCAAGGAAGAATATTTAGATTTCTTTCTGAAGCCATTTGAATATTCCACTTCCCCTACTACCCCATCTTTTTTTTTTTTTTATACAAACTTTATTTCAAGACAAAATACAAAATACAATGGGGAGTAAAACAACATAGATAACAACTCAGAGCTACATGTCAAATACTTCGTCCAACTCCCCGGCAGTGGGCCGCGTGCCCAGAATACTGCAGGCATTTCCCCTCTGGATCGCAACACTGAGTCTCTGAAACAGGAAGCTGGTCGCCCTGTGGTCCTTGGTTTCTATGATGAGTTTTCCACCCAGCTCCTTGAGAAACTTTAGAGCACACTTGCCCCATGCTCCATGGGTCTCCGACCCTATTGGGATGAAGTTATAGCAAGAGGGAAGGTCTTCATATTTGCGGGTCTTCTGGGTCTCCCTGTGGCTGGCAGCTCCACCCCCTTCGGCTAAGGAGTGTGGCAGGTAGGTGTCTGCCAATGTGGCAGCACAGGTGTAGTCCCAAGCAATCTGCTTACCATCCTTCCAGGGTAGCATGGTGGCTCCATCAGGACGCTTTTGACTTCCATCAGACCTCTGCACTTGGGGTTCCCGTTGAGCTGGGCAACGGGCTGTGGCGAGGCTTCTCTTTATGATGTCATTGACCTCCTCATGTCTAGCATACTTCCCTTCTGATGTGTGACACACTAGACCATGAAGTCGAATTGGTCAGCCGTCGCCCTGCCGCAAATACACCTATGTTCGGTGAGTATGGGGGCGGCTAGGCGAAGAGCAACACCAATCCGAATGGCCTGTGGGTCGAGTCGAGTCCCCAGAGAGGAATTGGGAACAGCAAGAAGGAAATCTCCTGAGTGTGGTGCCTTCACCGCTAGGAGACGAGCTTTGTCCTTTCCTGAAGCGTTGGTGAGCATTGTGTTGGAAATTTTTCCATGATCGGTTTGTCCCAGTGGGACTGTTTGTGCTCTTTGGGAGGAGCTGGTCTACTGGAGGAGTCTGCCAGGATGTCCCACTGCACTGCTGCTTCAATGAACTTGGGGTCTTGAGCTCCCACCACCCCTCTCAAACGTTCAGGGACAATCCTCTTGACTAATCCACTGGAAGCCAAACACGATGACAGAAATGCAGGTAACGCTACCTGCCTTGCTTTGCGCACCCCTATACCTCCCAGTCGCACTGGGAGGGTTGCCTGCTCCCATTGCTGATCCTCTAGTGACAGATTCAGTGCCTTCTTGAAGGTTGATCTCAGGTGTGCGTCATACTCGTCAAGTGTTGGGTTTTCAAAAGAGGGTGCGCACCTCAGGAAGTAAGTGAGTCTTGGCATAGTAAGACACCTTGTGAGGAGATACAGGGCATCATGGGCATCAAGATCACTTATTCTCTCCTCCATTCTTTTCAGGTCATTCACTTTGTCCTTGAGGACAGTGTCGATGGCGTGGTGACCCAGCGGTGCTCCCAGGAGGGTACTGTTGGATGGAGTGGTAGTAGTGACTTCTGGGAGGATTGTTTGCACTGCATTGATTATTTCTTGATTTGTTGTGATAATTTCACACTTTGAGGGATTAAGGATGAGTCCTAAGGCTTCTCCTTGTGTCTTCACCGTTGTAGGTCCTCTAACAAGGACTCCCTAGTACCTGCCAGAGTGCCATCATCCAGGTACCAGATGTTGAGCTCGCTGCATAGGCTGGAAGTTAGTTCTCTTACTGCCAAACAGAAGAGAAGTGGAGCGAGTGGATCACCCTGCTGAACACCCTCAGACGAGGGAATTTCATGTTCCCCAAACAAAAGAGTCGAGGGTTTGCTGTAGCCAGCTGAAATGAAGGGAAAGAGACTGGGGAACCGATCCCGAACGGCTGGCAAGACCACATCTCTCTTCACCATATTAAAGGCATTTCTAAAGTCAAGTTTGACTACGGCCTTGTCTTCTGATAGGTCCCTGATGTAGGCCCTTGCCGCATGAGCTGCGGCTTCACTGCCTTGAGAGACCCCAAAGCCCAGTTGGTGTGGCTGGAGTAAACTGGCAGCTTCTAGGCGAATGTTTCTTACTGCTGCTTTGGCAACTAGGCGGCGAAGGGTGTTACCAACAGCAATGGGTCTGATTCCCCCATCCTTCTTCTTCAAAGCGCATAATGAGGCTCCAAAAAGAAAGGTTTAATTTCTTCTGGGATTCGCCCAGCAAGGCAGTTGTTGACAAAAGTTGTTAATTCGGTGAGGAGAATTGATGCAGATGCTCCGAGTACTGGATTTACCATCTCTTTGAGGTGTTGTGGTCGAATTCCAGTGTAACCTCCTGCAGATCCTGCTGGAAATGACACTATCGCCTTATACACTTCTGATACTGGCAAAATTAATTGTTCAGTGATGGGGTCTCCTTCAGGGTTGTTGTTGATAGCTATGGTGTCCCTTGTTGGATGCTTGTCTCTTAGTGCTTGAGCTGTGTCTCATCTTTGGGAGCTACAGTGTCGTCACTTGTAATTATTCTGATTGCATATGCAAAAAGATCACAGTAAACAGGTGATATCAAAATATGCAAAACAACCACTATGAAAAAATAGAAGAATTCCAAGCGCTTTCGTGACTACTCACATTCCTTGATAATGTGAGTAGTCACGAAAGCGCTGAATTCTTCTATTTTTCATAGTGGTTATTTATATATATATATATATATATATATATATATATATATATATATATATATATATATTATATAAAGATGTATTTATCACAATCATCGTCACTACAGCCTCTACTATCACCACAACATCCACCACCACTACAACCTTCAACATCACCACCATTGCCACAACACTAAATCACCTACCTCCTTCAGGTTGCCCACCCCCTCCTCACCTCCTTTTTTCCCCCTTCAGCTCATTCCTCACCGCAGTCAGCCACTTCTATGATCACCCATCCAGGAAGTTACACCGGTGTCTCAGCGCGCCTCGCCTATTCCATCATGCCCCGCCGCAGTGCCAACGAACAATGCCACTCATTGATGCCGTCGACACCCAAAGCCGGCACTCCTAAGACCCAGTGGTCTTGCAGGTGCCAAGATATGTGGCGACCAGGTGTAGGTAATGGCAGGTTTTTACTGAGAGAATACTACACAAGCTTAGTGATTAACAGTAAGCTTGGTTTATAACGCAAGTTACACACAGATGGTGTGAGGATTGCCCGCTCTGGAGGGCAGCCAGGGAGGCTGATTAAAGAGACAACAAGATGAAAAGGAGCAGTAAATGAGAGAGAGAGAGAGAGAGAGAGAGAGAGAGAGAGAGAGAGAGAGAGAGAGAGAGAGAGAGAGGAGACGAGAGAGAGAGAGAGAGAGAGAGAGAGAGAGAGAGAGAGAGAGAGAGAGAGAGAGAGAGAGAGAGAGAGAGCGAGAGAGAGAGAGAGAGAGAGAGAGATGAATGGATGCAATCAATATTCTAAAATATTTATTGTCGGGCAGGATTTCAATTTAATAATTTTTTCGTGTAACAATGACATAACAATGATATATATATATATATATATATATATATATATATATATATATATATATATATATATATATATATATATATATATATATAAACAAATGCACACCACAAAAGCTGACAAGCACAGCACCTTTCTCACCCAGAGTGGCGCTTGAGCGGCACCAGGGGTGGCACCCCTTAGATGGGGGTGGCACCCTTACGCACGGGGTGGCGTTAGGGGTGGCACCCTGACACACGGGGTGGTGGCGGCAATACGGGGCTGCTGGTGGTCGGTGCCAGGAAGGAGAGCATCACCACGAACAATGGCACCCTACAGTATTGGTGGGAGCCACCGCCTGATACAGTGCCAAACCCGTCAGTAGCACTACCAGCCCCTATTGTGCCAGTGACACCCGAGACCTCGTCACGGAGTCCCTTTGTTGGCACTTTTACAACATATTAAAACATGTGTAGTCCAAGGAAGAAAGAATCTTAAGTTTGCTGGTGTATTGTCGTGTGTGTGGGGGGTGAGCTGTAGGGGTGCGGGAGATAGAGGGGAAAATGGGGGAGATGGAGGAGGTAGAAAGGAGGGGAAAGAAGGTAAAGACAGAGGGGAGAGGAGGAAGATGGAGGGAAGAGGTTGAAGTGGTAGAGAGGAGGGAAAGATGGTAAAGGCAGAGGGGAGAGGAGGAAGATGGAGGGAAGAGGTTGAAGGGGTAGAGAAGAGGGGAAAAGATGGAGGAGGTAGAGGGAAAGGGAAGATCGAGAAGCAGAGGGGGGAAGAAGGAAGATGGATGTGAGATATTGAAGGGGTAAAGAAGAGGGGAAAGGTGGAGAAAGTAGAGAGGAGAGGGGAAATATGGAGGAAGTAGAGGGGGAAGCTGAAGATAAAAGGGGAAAATGGAGGATGAGAATAAATAGGGGGAAGATTAAGGAAATAACGTGTTAGGAGGAGGTGGGAGAGGAGTAGGAGAGGGAGTGAAGGAAGGAAGGAAGGAGGGAGGGAGGGTAGGAGAGGGAGGGAAGGAGGGAGGAAAGGAAGAAGGGAGATAGCCTGATACCCAGCGTCAATTTCTGAACGTTTCTTGTTGACCCATGAATGATATATACATTAGTTCAGCTTAATTTAGTTTTTGACGTAAATCTATATAGATATTTTTTTATTTAACACATAAATTACAAACCTTGGCACGTCTGGCAACGAGGTGGCTGAGAGTAGCCAAGAAACGTTGATATGTGTACGATTATTGCTTATGAAAGAATGGGTTAGAGAATGTAATTGGAGAATGGGGTTGGTGAGAGTGTTGAAGGATGGGTTGGTGAGAGTGTTGGTGAATGGGTTGGTAAAGTAGAGAATGGGTTGGAAAATGGGTAGATAAATGAGTTGGTGCGTGGGTTGGAAAATGGGTTGGAGAATGGGTAGGAAAATGAGTTAGTGAATGGGTTGGAAAATGGGTTGGTGAATAGGTTGGAAAATGGGTAGGAAAATGGGTAGGAAAATGAGTTGGTGAATGAGTTAGAAATGGGTTGGAAAATGGGTAAGAAAACGAGTTGGCGAATGGGTTGGAAATGGGTTTGTGAATGGCTTGGAAAATAGGATGGGGAATGGGTTAGAAAATTTGTTGAAAAGGGGGTTGGTGAGTAAGTTGGCAAATGTGCTGGAAAATGGGTGGAAAAATAGGTTGGTAAATGGATTGGAAAATGGCTGGAATAAAGGGCAGGTGAATGGGCTGGAAAATAGGTGGGAAAAATGAGCTGGAAAAATAGGTTGGTGAATGGGATGATGAGAGGTTAGTACTCAAGACGCTCTAGACCCGTGGGGGAGAGGGGTTGAGGGGGAGAAGGGAGAGGGGAGAGGGGAATCGGGAAGACGAGGCTTGGCATCTCAAAATATAAGATTTGCATTAGCCGGGAGAGTGAGTGCTACTGTTGCAACTATGGGACACACAATTCCCCGCGTCTCTCTCTTTACAAACTGCGAGAGTAAACTAGGGTAGTTTACACTCTGGACTTGGCTGTTACAGTCCTGTGCTCGTTCCCGGCCAGGCGTACACGTGACGTCTTAATGGAGAACTTAGGTAACGTGATCTGGCGTCTCTCGTCTCTTCTTCACCTTTCTCCTCCTTCTTCCCTATTCTCTCTGTCTCTATCTCTATATCTCGTTCACACATTCACACTTTCACTCACTAAATGTTTATTTTATTACTTAAAATTTTTTTTTTGATAAATTTCTCATAAAGTGAATTAGGTAATTACCTTTTCAGAGAGAAAGGTAAGAAACAAAATTAGTGAGATGAGATTTGTCGTGTTGTTGTAGTGAATTTGTCGTGTTGTTGAAGTGAATTTGTCGTGTTGCTGTAGTGAATCTGTCGTGTTGTTGAAGTGAATTTGTCGTGTTGTTGTAGAGAGTTTTAAGAGATGGTTTAGCGGACCTTAATTTTGCCACCTAAGTTGCTAGCTTATTGTACAGCTGTTATTTGGGCAGATGGGGTGTACGGATGAACAAAAGGTGACTAGCAAGACTACATGTTTACATTTGCAACGTTATCCTCTGCACATGATTAACTTATCTGTTACAAGCAATTTTTTTTTTAAATTTCTCCTATCTGCAGTGTATATACCTTGAGATATCACATTGGTTCCCCCATCCCTCACCCTCACAACACACCAGTGACCTGAACAGACACCAGCCTCACTGATACGAGGGGAATATCAAAACAAAGGGGAAAGAGGGGAGAGTTCAACCCTTCTGTTACAACCAGCCGAGATTCGCTAACAGTCTGTGAGTTGTCATCGTCTGTGAGGCTGCATAGTCTGTACGGTGTGTGGCTTCAGTTGTACATACAATGTACATCTCTCTCATTGTATATTCAGAGATGCACTGTGCTTCTCATTATATATACAACGGGAAACGTCTCTCACTCATTGTGTGTACAAGGATATATATATATATATATATATATATATATATATATATATATATATATATATATATATATATATATATATATATATATACATATATATACACCTAATTGAACATTACGATTAAAATTGCATTCTGCAAGGATTTTTTTTTAATATCGGTAATCATTGTGAATAAATGTCTCTTAATATTGTAATTATTGTAATGAAAAAGGTGTGTGTGTGTGTGTCCCTCCAGAGGAAGCCATATAAGGCTCAGGTTGTGTTTCTCTGCCTCGCTTTCACAGCCAAGTTTTGGTTTGTGTAAGGTATTAGAGGAGCAATAGGAGGTAGTGATTTAATATGCTTGTACTGCACAAATCACGGAACGGGGGGAAGGGGGGTTGAATCCATGGCAAACTAGGCCTTAAACTCATAGGTCAGAATCTAATTACGATTTCGCTAAACTGTCGTAACTGCGCGCCTCTGACAAGACAGTGATAGTGTGAATGATGGCGAAAGTGTTTCTTCATCGGGTTATCCTGCCTCGGTGGGAGACGGTCAGCTCAGATGCTGTAAACCACACGGAATCTGATGTTTTGGATTGTTTTGTTTTTTTCAGTGGTTGCTCAAGTCGTGTTTTAAACCATGAATATCTTAATATGGTCACTTGTCAATCTTTTCTTATAATCTTACATATTGTTGAAGTTTCCTTTTGATACGTAGTTTGTTAGCTATTGACCTATTACTGGGAGTTGCCACTCAGATGCTGGCGTCGCCTTGTGGTCTAACACAGCCACTCTTGCTAATGCCTCTTATCTTTAAGATGCTTTATATGAGTTGCTGCGGTCATGTCAGTTCGGCAGCCTAACAAAAACAACCAGGATAACACAGGTAATGTACAACAGGTACGTCGCAATACGTACCCACCATGTACGTGAAGCCAACGTTCATACAGATGAATAAATGAAACTCTTACTAGCACTGATTACCAGGCATCTCTCTTATAAAACTAAAAATATTTTTTAAGTGTGAATCAAAACGTTCAGTTCCACAAAACTTTTTTTTCAGTTCTCTTAAGTTTTTTTTTTCGGCCAAATTATCGTGACATTAACACCGGACCAGAAGCGTAGATCTATAATTTCATGTACAGATCAATAGTTTAGATCGAACGTCATGCCTGTGATACACCTGAAGCCGGTTTCGAGGATTTCTTCTATCATCTCAACGCGACCTGAGGCCAGGCTTCATTGCTGACTGCCTGGTCGACCAAGCTGTTGCTGCGGGCGGCCCGCAGACCTATATATAGCAATGACAGTCCTGGCAGATAGTGGAGGGACGTTTTAAAAGCGACATAGGACCTCAAAATTGAAAAAGACAAGGCATGTCCAACTTGAATTAGTTTGTGATCACTACTGTGAGGCTCTCTCTTTTACACAGGGTTTTACAAGGTTAGGTTAAAGTTACTAACTTTATTTACAATCTTTCTCTCTCTCTCTCTCTCTCTCTCTCTCTCTCTCTTCTCTCTCTCTCTCTCTCTCTCTCTCTCTCTTCAGAAACAAGTATATACGATCTCATGATCCTCAGACAAAGCTCTGTTCGTGACACCTTAGAAGAGGTCGTATTTTATTAGGAGGGGTCACACTCTAATATCACATCTTAGGAGGGGTCGCACTTCTAATATACCCCATCTTAGGAAAGGTCACATCCCATCAGTAATCCATCTAATACATTATCCTAACACATTTTAACCAACCCCAAAAAAAAATCCATTTTTCAAACAGCCAAAACTGCAATTATTAGAAACATTACCGAAATTCTCAGAAAATTGAGGAAATACCGACCTTCTTTGTTTTTTCCACAAATCATTTATAAGTTCCAAACTTTATCAGTAATTCAGATCCTGGTCCCGCATTGTACATTCCTAACTTATCTTCGCTCTTTTCTCCACTCACGATACTCTGGCATGATCGTCTACATCATTTAATGATACAAACTTTATCCAGTCAGTCAAGTACTGTTTAAAAGGCCGCCAATACTGAGCCAGCTGTCAACACCAGGTAATGCTAACTTTCAGACTTGTGATTATTTTCAGGCGCTGAAGCCACATCAAGAGCGATACATCATAATGGTATTGAGGAAAAGAGCTGGTGACGCTCTTATTTTGTCTCATACGAAGACACACACACACACACACACAGTATTATCATTATTATTATAATATAATAATAATAATAATAATAATAATAATAATAATAATAATAATAATAATAATAATAATAATAATACCTGAATACCTTCCCGCCTCCGTCTGAGGGGGAGGGAATGGAAGGTATTTAAACTCGATTCAGGGAACTGGATCACAGATCCAATTCCCTAGATCAAGAGCCCCTCACCCTCAGTATCAAGAAACCTCCCTTGAGGGGCACACACTCACAGTAGCAACTAGCAAAGAGGCGGGGCCAGGAGCTGAGACTTTACCCCTGGAACCACAAAGAGGTGATCACATTACCCCCCAAAAAAAAGATTAACATTCCCACGTAAAGAAAAAACATTCTAAGAATCAAATATAACATTCCCGACAAAAGGCATCAACATTCCCGACAAAAGGCATCAACATTCCCGACAAAAAGCATCAACATTCCCGACAAAAGGCATCAACATTCCCGACAAAAGGCATCAACATTCCCGACAAAAAGCATCAACATTCCCGACAAAAAGCATCAACATTCCCGACAAAAAGCATCAACATTCCCGACAAAAGGCATCAACATTCCCGACAAAAGGCATCAACATTCCCGACAAAAGGCATCAACATTCCCGACAAAAGGCATCAACATTCTCGACAAAAGACATCAACATTCCCGACAGGAGGGTGGGGGGTACTACATGAGAGAGGTGATGCCAAGAAGATAACTGGAGGGTCCGCCCACAGCATCCATCACGCCCACGTCTGCCACACAGCATCCATCACGCCCACGTCTGCCACACAGCATCCATCACACCCACGGCTGCCACACAGCATCCATCACGCCCACTTTTGCCACACAGCATCCATCACGCCCACTTCTGCCACACACCTCTCATAAATCCATCGTCTTCGTCTCTCCGAAGAAGAACTGGGGTAAATTTTCTCCTGAGTGAGCATCACTGACAACTCCGAGACTTCGCCAACTGCCGTTTTCTTTCTTACCCATAATTTGCGCGAAATGTTTTGCATGGGACGCGAAACTGTCGTATTTGGTCAGATTTTTTTTTCTTGGTCGGTGCGAAATGTTGGGAATTTTCATATTTTTTTTTCAGCAATTTTTTTTTTCCTTTTCCTCAAAGTTCTTGTATCCAGAGCGAGATTTTTCACATGTGAAGCGGAAGTCACCTGGTGTAAGCACCAGTTTTATCAGTCAGTCAGATTATCAGGATTATTGACGGAGGAAGTTATCGAGGAACCAATAATATCCTGAGCCAAGAAACCTCTTCGTTTTATTTGATTTATTTTCTCAAAGAACTGCTCATACAAGAAAATAAATTATACAAAATGACGATCTCTCTCTCTCTCTCTCTCTCTCTCTCTCTCTCTCTCTCTCTCTCTCTCTCTCTCTCTCTCTCTCTCTCTCTCTCTTACAAAGGCTTTCACAAGGTTAGGTTAAAATTCCTGACTTTTTTACAATCTCTTTCTCTCTCAAGGTGTTAAGTGATCCATTGTTTTAAATACCTTAATATAGTTGCACTGGCTATTCCAATAGAGTTGTCAGTGCCCGCAGCAGACTGGATACATTTACCGACAACTCGCATATTTTTTTTTTTACAAAAAATCCGAAAAAATGGATCCAGATGAAGACAGGTTACGGAAAGAACTTTCAGTGAAACAACGTTAAGCTCAGCGTAGAGCTTTATCAGCTCATGGCTTGATGAAGTTCTACACAGCTGATTACAAGTGGAACGTGGCTGTCATGAACTGAGGTGATTACTAGTGAAATAAAGCGACGACTAGTAAAATAATACAGAACCCCTCCCCCCCCAAAGAAAATAAAGTGATATGAGGCTAATTAAAAGAAAAATGAGGCCATTATAAATGGAGCTGCGGATGACATGAGGAGACTGCAAGCAAAGTGCAAATAACGTGAGGTTATTGCAAGGAAAATGCAAGTGCCTTGTTATTAGAGGGGTTGTGCGGGCACCCTAATCTTTTAAGCTTATTACAAAAGTCAACACGGAGCATAATAATTATGACAGAGGCGAGGCTGAGCCAAACTTCACAGGTGCTCATGTTACTTTTGAGATTAATTCGTACGAGAGCACAATTACATTTGCAGTCGTTACATTTTTTTTTTTAATTTGAAGGTGTAATGAGTATGTGTGGATATGGGTGTGGTGTAAATATGTGGTACCACCGACAGGGTGTTGGAAAAAGGCACTTTTTTCTTTTAATTAGAGACGTTCTGGTCCTGGGACTTTGATTATTTAGGAGTGACCAAGGTCCCAGGACCGAAACATTTCTAATGAAATGACCTAGAGTTTGTATTTTGTCTTTTTCTAGCAACAGAATCCACCAGCCACTTCGACTACACCACTGGCCACACCACTGACCACACCACTGACCACAACTGGCCATACCACTTGCTACACCTGACATATTAACTCATAATACTTAGTACATGGCCGTTAAGGTATCTTCAGGGATACGAGATAAACACAACCAGGTAAAGCCGCTTCGTCCAATTATCTGAGCATTTGATTGGGGATTTTTGTTGGATAAAAACTACATATCCACTCTTCGAAGGGCTTTCTTGACCTGAGGGCTGGAGAGGAGAAGGAGGGAAGGAAGGAGGGAAGGAAATGGAAAAGGACTGGACGGAAGCAGAAGGAAAAAAGAGATAAGCGAGATGGAGGAAAGACGTGGGAATGAGACTCCCAGGAGAGGAAAGTTGATGTATGAATTAGGTGAGTAGTTAGTTGAGTGTGCTTGTCCTGTGATTAGAGAACGGAGGGTCGAGTTTCCATCATTCTTTGCGCTGAATAACCCACACCGGTTGAAACTTAACGAATTTCACATAAATAAAGGTCCATAAATAATAATGACCCAGGTCTTACTTTAATTCTACGAGACTCCTAGACTCCAGTAAACAAGGTCTTTTCTCCAGTACTCTCCTAGGCAGAAGATGAATGTTGTATGTAAGAAACATAGTGGGTCAAGAATCTTAGATTCACAAAAGCCAGTTGCGGACACAACAGCGAGGAACATCATAGGTCGGATAGCGAGAACCTTCAAGACAGGTGATGCCAGGCTAACGATACACCTCAAGCAAAGTGGTCTCTCCTTACTGATGTATTCTAGCAACAACAATTTCCTTCAAGACAGGTGAGAGAGATTACAGATCTAAAGGGAACATACATACATACACATCTCCATGCCTATACAAATTCATACACCTCAGTTACTAAAAGTTCCTTTGAACCCCAACGCAAAACCAGAGTTACCATATTCAACACACTGACTTGCTCCTTACGAAACAGACACAGAAGCTAATGGAACAACAACAACAAAAAAGTTAAAAGAAGAAATGCATTAAGTACACTAAGAGTTCAGTCCTTCAAGGGAGTTTACTTGATGCCGGTGAAACTATATTTTAAACCAATGGAAAAAACATAAGCACCATTGCTTAATAATCGTGTAGTACAGGATACGGCTTTGAAAAAACCTCTCCACAAATAACATATAATAAATTAAAATTAGTCAAACGTCAGTTGAAGTGTACAGCAAAGTAACTAAGGAATCGAACCTGTCCTTCCTCTGATTGAACCCCTTATCCTCCCAAGTGCCGTAAGACCTTTTGGGATCAGCGCTTCCCAGAGAACGTAATAAAGGGTTCAAGATCTTTCCAATCATATATAAGGAGGATTATCATTTAATAAAATCGTGTCTTAAAGGGAAAGCTTGACAAGTTTTTGATCAGGCGGGCTGTGGGGTGTTGACGCCGGGCTGCGTAAGGCCAGCACCAACAGTTCTGACTGATCTGGACGTCAACAGTAAGGCCTGGTCCTGGACATGGCCGCCGAAGCGATGATTCCTGGAGTTATCCATGGGTAATCCACAGGTAAAGCTCTGGTCGAAAGCGGCTGACGATAGCTTACAAAGGCTGACACTGGCTGACGGTAGCTGACGAAGGCTGACAGTGGCTGACGGTAGCTGACGAAGGCTGACAGTGGCTGACGGTAGCTGACAAAGACTGAAAGTGACTGACGGTAGGTGACAAAGGCTGGTAGTGGCTGACGGTAGCTGACGAAGGCTGACAGTGAGTGACAGTGGCTGAAGAAGGCTGAAGCTTCTTGCAGTAATCCTCCCAGGCTCAGGTCAGTCTCAGTGTAATCCCACATTCACTGGGCTGTCACCACCAGACTTAAGCTCATTAGACAAGGCTTCTCCCCTACCTCAGTCAATCAATCAATCTGTCAATCTGTTAGTCATTCTCTCTCTCTCTCTCTCTCTCTCTCTCTCTCTCTCTCTCTCTCTTACGTATTGGGAAAGTGTCGGGGAGGTGTGTTCACCCCTTTTCCTTCCTAGGTACACTTCCCCTCTCCCCTTCCCATGCACTCTTCCCCTCTCCTCTCTTTCCTCCCTAGGCACTTTCTCTCTTCTCCGAGGGTCTGTTTGTATTTTCCAGTGACACGTAGCTCATTGGGAAGAGCATTATATTTGCAACCATATGGTCTTGGGTTCGAGTTCCAGGCACAGCGGAACGAGCATGCTGCCTATGCTAACCTAGTAGTTAGAACATAGGTACCTGTGTGTCAGTCTGCTACTGGTAACCTCTAGAAACAAACTGCTATGAAGTAGTTTAAATACTTCAGTCCTGCTGGAAGTAATATCCTGGAAAAAGGCCAGAATGTAAGGAATTCCAGATAAGCTGGAAGTATTATCCTGAAAAAAGGTCAATGTGTATGACATTCCAGAGCTGCTGGAAATAATATCCTAGAAAAAGGTCAGTATGTAAGGCATTCCAGATAAGCTGGAAGTAATATCCTGGAAAAAGGCCAGTATGTAAGTCATTGCAGACCTGCTGGAAGTAATAGCCTAAAAAAAAGGAGCCAGTGTGTAAGAAATTCCATACCTGACGGCAGTCACAGCCTGCAAAAAAAAAAAAAGGGCGATTGTGTAAGAAACTGCAGACCTGCTGGTGGTATTGAGGCGCCGGGTACCAAGTATAAGCACACTGGTATATCTAATAATGCTAATAAAGGCACTACTTGCCTTTTTACCCACTCTCCTTTTCCCCCCTCCCCTATTTCTCTTGACGTTACTCCAGGCACTCCTCTCTCTTGCTAGCCGCTACTCACCCTTCCTCTCCTCTCCCCTCGGAATAATAGAGACAGTCGTGACCAGAGGCAGAATTGGATTAATCATGATCAAGCAGGTCACAATTACACTGATCGTCAAGAGAGTCACGGCACCAACAGTCCGCTCGTTAGGAGTCTCGCTCTTGTTGATGGCTGGCCTGTTTCCTCGACAAGGTGCTTCCCTCTTTTCCCCTTGAAGTTCCCTTGAGATCGTTCACCTCTCCCCTTTCCCCCCTTCAAATCATTACCTAACCAGCTTCCGATAAGGGATATGACAAGAACGATTTCCTCAGTGTAAACATATTCAATTCGCTTATGACGGCTTAAAAAAAGAGCATCGCTATTCTCAAAACTCCGTATAATATAGTAATAGTAAGAGCAGTTCTAGCGGGTTTCACGATAAAATTTTATCGTTTTGGGATGAAAAAACCCTGGAGGTTTGCTAAGAATGAATTCGTAAGGCATAGGAAATACATTTAGGTTTTCCCCGGTTTAAAATGGTTGGCATTTGGATCTTACCAGTGCGGTCCCGTTCCCAAATAAATCCTGTTAGCTGGGTCTTTTTACGGCGTTAACTCCATTAAAATTCTGCTCATTCCTTGTCGGGATCGGTGGCGTTTTAGAATTCCCCCTCCTCCCATGTTCCCGGGGAAGAATTTGTCCGATTCCTGGCGTAATTCCTTATTTTCTTCTTCTTTGTCCCAGAAACCTTCCGCTTGTCGTCCCCAGACGCGCTGTGAGTCAAGCATCGTGTGTGTCCGATTCCCTGTGCCTAGGCTTGGACGCTCTATTTGCACTTATTTTTACTTTTCTCTTGCATGTACTACCCCTCTCCAACACAATAAACCGCATGTATATCCAGTACGATGCTGGTGAAGGCAGTGTGTATCGACGAACGACAGAGATTTGGACTGGCGAGGGAGTTAATGCCGCGTTCAGACACTCGCACAAAGGGTCTCAGGCGTCGTTCAACCCAGATTTGGCGCCAAAACTGACGGTGATCAACGAAGCGAATGGACTCTGCCTTTTTCTTTGTTTCCACGACCAAACCCGAGGATACACCGGTCGCTTCTGCACCTGATCCCCCTCTATACACGAATCAGATACACCCATGTTACCAGACACTAAACGCAGCTGCCGATCTGGTACCTTTACCAAGTCCACGAAGGACGGATGGAGAGGAGGGGAAAATAAAAAAAGATGTCTGCTTTTGGCGAAGGCGACGGACGGGTGAGTAGCTCCCCTTAGAAGCGTCCCCTCGGAGGCGTCCCCTCGTCGGGAAGGATTGGTTCCCTCGCGACAATCAGACGACCGCCTGTATTTGTTGGTTTTGTTAATAGCACCAATTACAGCGAGGCTGACGCATTGATTGTAACAGTGTTGTGTGTGGGTGTCTCCAGTATAACTGCTGAGTGGAGGTCAGCAGACTTCTGGGACTTTGACGTCTGCTGGGTGCTTCACACAGATGTATATATTTATTTGACTATTCACAGATGTATATACAGGTATATATATATATATATATATATATATATATATATATATATTATATATATATTGAGATTTATATATGCGAATATATATGGATACCTGTGGGTTTATACACCCACTTTACTTTATTCTCCGTTTTAAAGATAAAAGTATTCTTGACTGGTGTACTGATTAAAAGCAGCTTTAAAGGCTCGTGTAGTAGATAGGCTTTAAACCCAATTATCCAACCAGTAAAACAGTGAATAAAAATCTAGACTAGATGATGGAGTGGATGAGTGTACAGTGGTGGGGATGTTGTGTGTATCCCAGGGGATTATTAGCGACAGTATTGTATTTGTGTATTTAATGTATTGTTGGGAATATTGTATTTGAGTATATTGTATCAGTCGGCGGCCATTGAAATGTGTGTGTATGTGTGTAAGAGAAATAGAGAGAGAGAGAGAGAGAGAGAGAGAAAGGGAGAGAGAAAGGGAGAGAGAGAGAGAAAGGGAGAGAGAAGGGAGAGAGAGAGAGAGAGAGAGAGAGAGAGAGAGAGAGAGAAAGAGAACAGTGAATTCGTGATTTCACTTTGTTGTATCTGTGAATATTGTATCTGAAAGTGTTGTATCTGTGAGTATTGAATCAATGAGTATTGTATCTGTGAGTATTGTATTCATCTCTTAGTACTGTGAGTTCTTGTAATTACTTCATCTGTGTGGACATTTTTACTTTCAATACGGCGGTAAATGCATTTACGTGTATTGTGGGTGTAAGTCTTCAGTTTGCGAGTTCAACGTAAATCAGACTAACGCTAGCTGCTGTGCTGGTTCACCCCCCTTCCCCTGTGCATTGTAGATCTTATTGCTTTACGAGTTGGTTAATATATTGGTGTTTGAAGATTCTAAACTCCGTAGTGGTCATTAAGACTTCATATCACCCACACACTACCAGTCAAGATGACTTTAATCCGCAATAAAGGGATTATAGTAAAAAAAAAATTATATACCACTGTAGGTGTATGTGACGTGTAATACTCTTTGTGTGTATTTCTGAGTGGAGAGTATTACTTCGTGGGTGTAAATATTCACCTGGAAAATGGTATGTTCTCAACGATATTTGCAATATTCACCACCGCTGGACTTGCCATTATATAGCCAGCATCCAGAGTGAGGCAACGCCAAGGACGCTCTTCACCACCCTACTGCAACACCATTAATCCTGTTCTTGCAATCACAACATGAAATATGAAATCAGGGTATTTCATCAAGATGAATTTCCATGTAATTCATAATATTCATATCAGGGCTCGAATTTCTTTATGAATATTCCCGATAATCTTATAAAAACTGGAATTATAATTCTTAAGTTTTATCCAAACTGGAATTGTCATAAGATTAGTTTTTTTAATAATTCTTAATCATTGGAATCCTCTCGGCATAGCATTCCAATATTCTTAAACACAACTAAAATTCCCCTACGATTATTCTCAGCATTGTCACCACAGCTCAGTTCCCCCATAAGTATGTTCCCACAGCTATTCTCACTGCAGCTGGAATTCCAATTAAGTCATTCCCAGTATTCCTGGAAGTGAGGAGGGTAGGGGTCATCCAAAGCCATCGTGACTAATGGGAAGAGGGTTATACACGTCATTATTACCATACCATTCGGCGCTGGAGTCCCACTCCCTTGGTCCAGGGAGTTGTCACTGCCCTCTAAAGCTAATATCTGTCCGCTGGGTTTTGGCAACGTGTTTGTACTAAGTATTACGTAGCTTTATGGCAGTCTATTAATGTTTAAGTTTTTTTCTGTCATTGGTCTTTATGACAGTGTAAGTATTCGTGTGAAGATTATTCCGAGATCTTTAAGGAGAGGTTATTTGTGTTGAGTTTTCCTGGGAATAAACACTATGGAATCAAGGACCAATAATGACTTGGGCGCAACAAACAAAAAATAGATAAACACAAGCAACGGAAGATAACGAAACAAGAGGAAGACGAATAATGAGATGCTATAAGAAGAACCTCGCGGTCCCTCTCTACCTCTTCCTTTCTCCAATATAAGGGCCTAACTAGCCAAAAAAAAAAAAAAATACACCGACCTTCTTTATCGGTAAAAAAGTTTAATCTCAGACAAGGACTTTTTTTTATATATGTCAGATATTCATTTTGCACCAAAAAGTTTACTTTATAATATAAAATGGGTAAATTGTCGTTAAAAAAAAATAGTTTATTTGACCTAAGTTAAGGATTGTCATAACTTCAATGACTTTTTCAATAGGAAGGGAAATGTTCAGGTGATGGAGATACAGGTGCATCTCTGCCTCACTAACCACCACGTTGCTTCACAATCAGGTACACATTTTATATTAACAAAATCACATCGACAGCTCACACCGTGTTAGTTACTATGGAGTAAATAAACAAAACGAAAGAAACATCAGGAATTTATACTAAATTCTTAATAATTTATCACAAATAGAATGTACAAGGACATGGGAATAAAATCATTCAATAAAATTATAGCTCATTGTCCCACAAAACAGATAATTGCAAAAATTATAACTTTAAAAATCAAAACACTTTATGCATCCTGTGTAAATAGAACATTCATTGTAAAACCTGTAACCAATCACTAGAATGAATGTAAGATAACTGTTAGATATTGACAAGACAGTACACAACTTCAACACGCCAAGATTCACAACCATAACATTAACTGGGCAGCTGTTTTCCCTATAATATGTTGGACAAATAGTTTGTACAACTATAAAAGGTTCAAGTCTACTATGACATCACAATTAACTTTAACATCTGACAAAGCCAGTGGAAACCTGACTTAAGTCACGTGACCTGACACTGTACGAGTATACATGTATAAGCTTCTTGTACACTATTTACCATGCTGAAGAAGGCCTCAGCACGAGGCCGAAATATACGTCTCCTCACTATACCAAAACTGCAGCAAAATCCTCCTATTTGATGGGACTAATATATTTATAATCTAAAAGGTAATATTCTCTCACGTAATTACTTCTGTGTCTGAACACACACGTTATTTAATGATGTTTTAATTATCAGTAAAACACCGGAGGTTCTCTGTCAATAATATGAAAATGATACAGACAGAGAGACGAACCTCAGATATTAACACAGAAACTATTAAACCTAAACAAATAATGTTTGTAAATAACAACACAACTTTCAAACGTAAACACATTTGTTATAAAAATGGGTTTTTTTTTTTTTAGTTTTAAAATGGTTATTGAAGCGGTTATTGAATGGGCATTAATGGCTATTGAAATGGTTAATGAAATGGTTATTGACGTGGTTATTGGCTTGGTTATTAAAATAATAAAGTTATTTAAGGCAAACGTATAAATCGTTATATTAAAATCTGGAAACTGAAGGTCTGGACGCCTCAGCACAATTAGTGAAGTCTATCATTCGTCACATTGGACAATACCGTAATTACGAATAATTACACCTCATCAAAGTTCTCACAAATGCTTCTTTCCTGACGTCGTTTACCTCTAAAGACGTTAACCACATCTAATTGACGTCTAGTTGTTCTTACCTGTTCTTTACCTTCAGAGAAACTACCTTAAAGAAATTTTTATTTAAATATGAATTGCTTGTTTATAAAGATTCATGTGTCTGCCTGTTTGTGTGTGAGTAGTTTTCCCAGGATGAAGTAACATCAGGACAACAGTTTGTCTTGGGACGTTGAGTTTCCCAGGATGGGTAACCAAGACCCCTGCGCTTCCGTGATCTTGCTGTAATTAGATTGAAATTGATGCTGGTTTTATGAGCTGCTGGTGCGGTCAGCGGAGTCTGGAGAAGTGGATGGAAGGGTAGATGGGTGGATGCAAGAAATAATAGATGGAAATACGAGCATAACGTTCAGGTACAGTCAGTTCATGTACGCTCATGTATGAAGCGTACAGGTACGCCCACAGACGCCCACATCAGGAGCAACGCTGGTGTGAAGGGCCTCTTCAACGCCTGGCCAGACGTCCAGTCCCCCGCCCCTGCCACCCACGATGAAGCAGTCAGGGTAATGGTGGCAGCTACACTCATCAACTCATCAGTAATCACTCCCACTACCCCGGGAACACCTCGTGCACGTCTAATGACACTCATTCACAAGCTACCACCCGACTTCCCATTCTACACCCAAAGCAAAAATGTATATTAACGCGACTCCAGCCTCCTGCTGCATTTTCCACACATTTGAAGAGTCATAAAAGCGTCTCGGATGGCTTCCAAATTGTAGTAAATTAATGGTTACCTGTACAGATTACGGGGGAGAAAGGTGGTGTCTTGGTGGACAGGGTTGGTGGACAGGGTGGGTGGACAGGGTGGGTGGACAGGGTGGGTGTACAGGGTGGGTGGACAGGGTGGGAAGACGGGTGTGGTAGTAGACGGGGAAACGAGGCCATACCCGTGAGCAATTTTAGAGGTTATTGTTTTTTCCTACTCTCGCAGGCCAGCCTGAGGCCGGTTTTAAGTGGTGGTTGTTTGCCTGATCAGAGAGGTTATTGCTGCTCGCGGCCCGCAGGCCCATCCATGGCTGCGTCACCTCACGTCTCGTAATCTGCAGCTTGCATTGGCGTGCAAGGGGCTGGGATTGTGCAATAAGGGATACCTTTCTCGGATCGTGCAGCAGCCAATGTATATATATCTAATTATTATTATTCTTATTATTATAATTATGATTCGGCACAGGGAGCGGTGGAGGCTCGATCCTCCACCCGTGTGGGTCGCAAGGAGTAAAGACAAGCAGACTAAAGGCGCTCGCCTGTAACCTCTAAAACTCTCTCTCTCAAGGAAGACAGTGATACAACTATCTCAAGTCTTGAGTGCCAGCTCGCTGGCACTGACACCCCTGAAACTGATTCTCTCTGGCACTCTGTAGTTAATCTGATCCTGCCTTTACAGGAGTCTGAGCTACAGGTACCATAAGATCTGTTGCAGTGACAGTTGCAGGCATCTGGCTCGATGTAGGGGCCATTTTATTATGCCTTTCAATGGTAGTTCCATCGCCGGGACGTTTCTGCCCTCGAGTTGTTGCAGTTCTTTCAAATGGATCTTTGAGGTGTCCGTGCCTTCAGTGGGGTGGGGAGGGTGCCTTGATGCTGGTGATGGGAGCTCTTATTCCAAGGAACTGGAGCTGCTCTCCCTTCCTCGGATCAAATCTTCCTACCTCCGCCCCCTCCCATTTCCCAGATGTGTACGACGCAGTGAGGACATACACAAGCGAACCTCACAGTCTAAGACCACCATACACCATCTGGGGAATGGGAGGTAAAAGGGTTTGATCGAAGGAAGGGGATGGTAGCTCCAATTCCTTGGATCAAGAGCCCATAACGGCATCGAGGCACCTTGTTGGGGGTAGATGTGGTTAGATGCAGGTTAGTGCGTCTCTCTTCTTTTTCTCACGATGTGAATTCTTTTTTTTTCTCTGCTTAGAAGCTGGACTTTGATCACTGGTCTGGGACCAGGCCGCGGGGGGCAGTGACCCCCAGAATCGACTACAAGTTCACAAGCGTGAGAAAAGTGCAAAAACGCTTCTCACTCGAGGATATCCCGTCATCACAGCAGGTGTGCAGGTGACTGTATATGTGATTGGCAATGTCCCAGTCAAAGTATATGTTGCTGTGACAGGTTTTGGTAGCTGAATATGTGTTGGTAGGTGTATGTAGCGGGATATGGATTGCTAGGCATGCGCTAGCACGATATGGGTTGTTAGATTAGCTCTGACTGTTCATTTACAGCAACGAGAGGCCCTAAACAACAGCGATGGCGTTACCATGTAACGACAGCCTGTTTAAATATGTCACCTTTCGAGCAATTTCCACAGCGATGTGGGCAAGTTTCAGCGAAGTCAGCGAATATCGAATCCTGATGAATTATCCCTCAACAGAGGCACTAGACAAATTGGTCGTCTATTATTGCCATTGGCATCGCTGACACGAATGTTATCATCCCTCCTGCCACTACTACTACCACCTGCATCACATCCGCCATTACTACCACCACAACTACCACCACAAACAACACGATCGCCGCCATCACATCAGCCCCCTTCACTTCCTTGTGAATACTACTTCAGCAGGTCATAGTGGCTCCCCTATCCTCCCGTTTCCTTTCCTATCCTCCCCTCCCCGTCCTCGCTAACCTTTAGCCCCCTCCAAAACTCCGCCACTGGTGTATCTGCCATTGCTAACCGCTGAAGTAAATTAGATTGTAAGAGAAGCAACAATGGAGGCCCTCTTGTACTTACTCAGTTTTATGGTCTCGTCTGCATAGCATTACCAAGACAAGCAATGTTGATACAGCCAGTAATCAAGCAGTTGATCCATCCCCCTTCCCCCTGCTTCTTGCCTGGCAGGGGCAAGGAAAAACAGAACTGAGTTGGCTCCTCCACACGTGTGATTGTGTCAAATAATTCTTTCGTCTGTTCAGGAAGCCGTTGTCCGTTTTTGTTTACGCGAGATCGCGCTTGACTTCTTGTGCCTCCCGCTGAAGCCATTTACATGTTGTATTGGCCACGAGTGACGATTTGCAGTTCCCCTGTGGCTACTGGTCTGGCTTACCCGCCATTTATGTTTTATTAGTGAGACCATCTCCTTCACAGAGAGACCATCTTGTTCTTGGTGATACCATCTTGTTCTTGGTGATACCATCTTGTTCTTGGTGATACCATCTTGTTCTTGGTGATACCATCTTGTTCTTGTTGATACCATCTTGTACTTGGTGATACCATCTTGTTCTTGGTGATACCATCTTGTTCTTGGTGATACCATCTTGTTCTTGTTGATACCATCTTGTACTTGGTGATACCATCTTGTACTTGGTGATACCATCTTGTTCTTGGTGATACCATCTTGTTCTTGGTGATACCATCTTGTTCTTGGTGATACCATCTTGTTCTTGTTGATACCATCTTGTACTTGGTGATACCATCTTGTTCTTGGTGATACCATCTTGTTCTTAATGATACCATCTTGTTCTTGGTGATACCATCTTGTTCTTGGTGATACCATCTTGTTCTTGGTGATACCATCTTGTTCTTGGTGATACCATCTTGTTCTTGGTGATACCATCATGTTCTTGGTGATACCATCTTGTTCTTGTTGATACCATCTTGTTCTTGGTGATACCATCTTGTTCTTGTTGATACCATCTTGTACTTGGTGATACCATCTTGTTCTTGGTGATACCATCTTGTTCTTGGTGATACCATCTTGTTCTTAATGATACCATCTTGTTCTTGGTGATACCATCTTGTTCTTGGTGATACCATCTTGTTCTTGGTGATACCATCTTGTTCTTGGTGATACCATCTTGTTCTTGGTGATACCATCTTGTTCTTGTTGATACCATCTTGTACTTGGTGATACCATCTTGTACTTGGTGATACCATCTTGTACTTGGTGATACCATCATGTTCTTGGTGATATCATCATATTCTTGGTGATACCATCATGTTCTTGGTGATACCATCGTGTTCTTGGTGATACCATCATGTTCTTGGTGATACCATCATGTTCTTGGTGATACCATCATGTTCTTGGTGATACCATCTTGTTCTTGGTGATACCATCTTGTTCTTGGTGATACCATCTCCTGCTCAACTAACCTGCCTTCATGAAGCACCAGAAAAAAGGAAGGTATTCACCTTTGGTCTCATGAAGGAAGAGAGGTGACTCCTAATTCCTCGCATCAAGAGCTCTTCGCCAGCATCATGGTCCTCCTCTCCAGAACCGACTAACAGTCGTTGATGCTTCTGATGTCTGTGTCGAGACAACTTCAGGTGTTAGTCTCGGTTTCATGTTAATGATAACTGTTTCTCTCGCGTCTTTAAAGATTGCTGCTTTGACTTGACCTTCTTGTTGGCACATTTCTTTGTCACTTCTTTGTGACTTTGACCCTTCTTTAATCTTCGTCTCTTCTTTTTGAAGTAGGGTTTGCAAATAGCTGAATTTTTCTTCTTCTTCTTACTCTTCTTCATCTTCCTCTTCTTTTTCTTCTCCTGTTTCATTTGTCCTCTTTATTTATCTTCTTCACATACATAGGAGAGCACTAAATCCGCATGCGTTGCACAGCAACATAAGAACGGATGGCGGTCAGATGCCATCCAAAAAAGAAAGAAAAAAAGTAAAAGTAGCTCCAATTCTTTGGATCAAGAGCCCTTCACCTAGCATCCAGGCGCCTCTCTTGAAGGGTTGAGGCGGCCTAGAGAGTCCTCGTTCTAAGTTTCACCTATCATCATACATCAAAAATGAATTCTCATTCTCTCTCTCTCTCTCTCTCTCTCTCTCTCTCTCTATATATATATATATATATATATATATATATATATAGTTACTGGAGATGTCAGAAGTGATCAGTCATTATCATCTCCCGTATGGCACGTGCAATATCGTACGTGCAGGGTTGTTGCACGTGAATTACTGTTCACATCAACGACCACTCTTGCTGCCCCACACTAACAAACCTACACATCATAGTCAGACGCTTCAGCTGATGCTTAACAGTCTGGAGCTCTCATATGAGCTCGTCCACGGACTGAACCATCCTCCGTTGGGATACCGACGCTCTCAGCAACTGCAGTATGTCTACACCACTGTCAGACGTAAGCCTTACTTTAATGTTACTCCATAACCATCTATTGCCTACACCTAAAGAGAGGTTAGCTTGCATCAGCTTAGTCAAACTCTGATCTAATCCAACCTATCCCAATAACAAAAATAAGTATACAGACTGTGTAGTTGATTTAAATCGGTCAGAAATAAACGAACAGCATCTTGTGTGTGTGTGTGTGTGTGTGTGTGTGTGTGTGTGTGTGTGTGTGTGTGTACGTGTGTACGTGTGTGTGTGTGTGTGTGTGTGTACGTGTGTGTAAAAACACGAGTCCTCTTTGGAAAGAGGTTAAAGGCAACGAAGCAATAAATCAGTCGAAATGTCGTCAATTACCACCAAAATAACCCACGTCCTTCCATCAAAATTCAGTATATATATATATAAGAAAACCCCCCAGAGAAACAGCAGGAAATGAATCGACGCAGCTCAACGCGTTCATTAAAATTCTATCAAGGGGCCACAATGAGCGTAGATTTGCGCTGGTGAGTCAAGCGTGTGCAGGTCGCGATTACCGCTATTAAACCCTAGCGTAACCAGGAGCTGGAGTTTAGCTGTCAAGCAGGCTCCTTCAACCTTACATCATGCCCGCATTACAAATTGCAAGGTGGTGAAGTGATTACCTTATTACAGGTGGTTACAAATTATTACCCCCGGCTAACCCCGGTCTGCTCTTAAGAATACACAAATAGCGGGCGATTACCGGCTGCTTGGTGATACCGCGCACTCTGCTGCAGCTTGTCCGCCCTTAAGGAATGTATGAAGGAATGAAAAATTTGTATGAATAAATGAAAAAAAAATGTATGAGTGAATGCGTGAATTAATGAATGAGTGAATGAGTAATTGTAATTCGTAGATAAAATAATTATCTTCCGAATGGTACATGATCGAGTCCATAGTGGAAGCGGCGCTTCGCGTACGATTCTCCTCCATGTATACTCCGTGTATGCTCCCTACGTGTATATTCCCTCCATGTATACTCCCTCTATGTATGCTCCCTCCGTGTATACTCCATGTGTACTCCCTTCGTGTATACTCCCTGCATGTATACTCCCTCCACGTATAGGTCTACCCTCCAAATGTATACATCTCTTCCTCCTCCCCCCTTCACCCCCGCCAACGTATGAACTTGCATACATGAGTATTCTCACTCGACTTATACCTTGTGTGTATTATAAAGTCTTTACCAAAGTTTAGGTAGTACTAAACGACTCATGGCTGAGGATTTTTTTAAACCTTCGGTTAATTACGCTTAGCATATGGTGTCTGAGGGAGGGGAGGGGAAGAGGGGGGAATGAGGGGTTAAAGGGAGGGGGGAAGGGGGGCAGGAGGTAGGGGCCCAGCATGTCATTCTCACAAGATGCACATTTCCGCCTACCGTAATAAGGGGGTCTCTCTCCGTGCTTCCTGCGCCAGGGGTATACTTGGAAGACATTTAAGGAGCTACCGGTTAAAACCCTCTTTTCTGTCTTTTTTACCTTTTTTTCCCCCTTCTATTTTTTTCCCTCTCGTGTAGATGAACACGCTTTAACCCTCCCTCCCCCCCCCGTACTCCTCCTTCCCTTCCCTCCCCCACGAGTCTTCATTCCTCTCTCTCTCTCTCTCTCTCTCTGACACATTCTCTCTCTCTCACTCCTCACTTCCCACCTCTCCTATTGGGAAGCTATCATTCAGGATACTTACAAGAGATAATGATAATAATCTCTTATCTTTGCTTGCTTTCCTAGTTTATGAGATTTGTTGAGAAAGAGAGAGGAAGAAAAGAAGAGTAGTAGATGGCAGAGTGGGAGGGAGGGAAGGAAATGAGGGACAGAGGAAGGGATGGTCAGAAGAGACGGGTAGATGGAGCTGGCTTGGCCACTCTTACACAATTAAGCCAGTAATATGTAATAGCTTGCTCCTTCTGTGGTTATCTACACCCTCCAGTGATCCTCTACACCCTCCAGGGATCATCTACACCCTCCAGTGATCATCTACACCCTCCAGGGATAATCTACACCCTCCAGTGATCATCTACACCCTCCAGGGATAATCTACACCCTCCAGTGATCATCTACACCCTCCAGTGATCATCTACACCCTCCAGTGATCACCTACACCCTCCAGTGATCACCTACACCCTCCAGTGATCATCTACACCCTCCAGTGATCATCTACACCCTCCAGGGATAATCTACACCCTCCAGTGATCATCTACACCCTCCAGGGATAATCTACACCCTCCAGTGATCATCTACACCCTCCAGTGATCATCTACACCCTCCAGTGATCATCTACACCCTCCAGGGATCATCTACACCCTCCAGTGATCATCTACACCCTCCAGTGATCATCTACACCCTCCAGTGATCATCTACACCCTCCAGTGATCATCTACACCCTCCAGGGATCATCTACACCCTCCAGGGATCATCTACACCCTCCAGTGATCATCTACACCCTCCAGGGATCATCTACACCCTCCAGGGATCATCTACACCCTCCAGTGATCATCGCCAGAGATGGGGATATCACATCCTTTGTTGAGAAAAAAATAGAAATAAAATAATACGATAAGACAAACACGACAGAGATATCGAATAAATACACACGACTTTATTACACACAAAAAAAAGCACTGGAAAGCATGAATTAATTTGATACAATAAAAAACAAACACATAAAAGCAGTTCATTCAGGCAACAGAGGAAGTTTAAAGACATGGATGGATGGATGTACGGTGCAGTAAAAGGCAGGGGAAGACGGGTGATTGTGGTGGTTGTGGTGATTGTGGTGGGAAGGCGGCGGGTGAGGAGGGTGTCCTAGGTCGTTGTATGACCAAGCGAAGACAGTGGCGCTCCCAGCTCACGAGACGAGGAAGGGAAGGTGTGTCGGAAGAGGTAGAAGAGTGCCACCATCACGGTGCCACGCCTGATGAATACTAAAGGAAGATTCGAAGTGGCTGTTCCTCACAGTTGGGCTTGACTGAAGTGAAAGGTGAGTGTAGCCGAAGAGTGGTAGTCTCAGACGAAGGTCGGCTTCACCACTCAGTACTACCCTCGCTCCCTGTCAGAGTCACCAGTATCACTGATAACACCCGGACGTCCGGGGGATCAGGCAAACCAATGGACTGGGATCAAAATAAACATAACGTTTTACATGCTTAACAAGTAAGCTGCATAAAGCTGTACCAGATGGATGGACGGGTATTTAAAACTACGTTAAGGCAACAACACTGCCACATGGATAACTCACTAACACATGGATAACTCACTAACACATGGATAACTCACTAACACATGGGGAAACAAACACTTACACACCCTACAATAGCTGAAAACAATAAAAACACTAATAAAACAATGAAGTATAGCACTAAAGTACATAGGTGGACAGCAGTAACAGTCTTGTTGATCAGGCCCTGATCCACCATGAGGCCTGGTCACAGACCGGGCCGCGGGGGCGTTGACCCCCCCGGAACTCTCTCAAGGTAAACTCCAGGAGGAGCTCAGAGACAAGTGAGGGACGAGGCTCTCCTGCCAACACAGAAAAAAAGTAGAAGGAAGAGAAATTAGGCTGAAATAGGCAAAAACCAAATTGAAAGCGCATATCTCAGGCCTGTGGCAGACTGCCACACCGCAAGAGGAACAGGAAGAAGAAGAATAAAGCCTATCAGAGACTTTTCCACACTTACAATCATCTACATCCCCTCCTGTGTCCATCTACCCTCCCTTCATGTGACCATCTAACCCTTCCTGAGATCATCACCCCTCCTGTGATCGTCTACTCCCCTCTTGTGATCTATACTTCCTCGTGTGATCACCCACACCCTTTCTTGTGATTATTTACACCCTTATTGTCCTTCAGCTCCTCCCACTACCCTTTTCCCTTTGCCTCTTCTTCCCTCGTCACTATCCGTCCTCCTTCCCTAAGGGAAATGGACACAGAGGAATGGTGATTGGTAAATGAGGGAAGGCTTCAGAGGGGACGGAGTTGAAGAGGAAGTGGCCACTGTGAAAGATAATAAGCCTTTTCCACAGACTTGAAAATTCCATTTGCCTCATGTTTTTGTTCACTGCCACAACGGCCAGAGAGGGAGATGAAAAGCAGAGAGAGGGAGAGGGGAGAGAGGGAGAGGGGAGAGAGGGAGAGGGGAGAGAGGGAGAGGGAGTGAGAAGGAGGGTGGGAGGGAGAGAGGGATGGTGGGTAGGGAGGTAAGTAGGTAAGTTAGTGGGGTAGTCTGTTGCATTAAAAAAAATACTTTAGTAACGCAAATGTAATCAGTATATGCAAAATAAATTTGGTCAGGCCAAACGAGGCGACATGTAAATTTAACTCTGGGGAAACATGCAAAGGAACAGGAAAAAAAACTTGTGTGTAAATTCATACGCAGGAAAATTCTACCGTTCTCCTTTTATATATATATATATATATATATATATATATATATATATATATATATATATATATCCTTTCAACAAATCGGCCGTTTCCCACCAAGGCAGGGTGGCCCAAAGAGAAAAACAAACGTTTCTCTTTTTAACTTTAGTAATATATACAGGAGAAGGGGTTACTAGCCCCTTGCTCCCGGCAGTTTAGTTGACTCTTACGACACGCATGGCTTACGGAGGAAGAATTCTGTTCCACTTCCCCATGGAGAATATATATATATATAATTTGCATACTGTTTCCCGTATTAAGAGTTCAACGTAGCAATGAAAGTATGCATTATACCCAGTTTGCTTGGCGTATGTTGCAATTATCTCAAGATGTCTGCAACACACTGCAATAGGCCTACTCTAGCTCCTCACGAGTAATATCACAAAATGGCACAAATCTTACGAACAAACCTTTATTTTATTTTTTTTCCTTTGAAAAACTGGGCTAGTTAGATGTCAGCACCTGCGTCGTTATGTTAATGTATACAATAACAACAAGCAAATGAGACACATATGTAGCATTTATTTACCTGAGATACATAAATGTTGAACATGTATCTTATTCGTCAGTATCTGTGGCCAGGCTGCTGATAACTTTACTGTTAAATAGACGGGGTAGGGATGGGAAGGGAGGTGGAAGAGGGGAAGGAGACGAAGGGAAGGGGAAGAACAGGTGTCAAGAAAACATGACCAGCATTTCCACTCGCCCCAGGATCGCACCCAGGTGTTTTGATTGTGAGGTGGAGGTGATGCCTCATGATCCGCAGGTACCTGCGGCAAGGCTGCCGGAAGCCTCACCAGTGCGAGGTAACGTGATCTTCACACCTCCAGGCTTATATTGCTAGTCCACCTCTCAGAATTACTGCTGTAGTTCATAATGATAAATAGAAACCACGAGAGAGAGAGCGAGAGAGAGAGAGAGAGAGAGAGAGAGAGAGAGAGAGAGAGAGAGAGAGAGAGAGAGAGAGAGAGAGAGAGAGAGAGAGAGAGATTTTTTAATTGCCATCATTAGGTCCAAGGATCATAACATTAATGGTACACTGTGCTGCCACACTGATGAATGAGACACATGTGTAACACGTGTAACATCTGGGCCTACATATCTACCGTAGGCTCGGACACAGTGCAGTCGATATGAATCATCTCCACAGAGACACCCAGATGTGCACGTGTCTTATTCATCAGGTACACAGATACCTTATACCAGACACTTGAAGACTTCTTCTACTTCCACTACCAGCATTACCTGGAGTATACCTGGAGTGGGTTTCGGGGGTAAACGCCCCCGCGACCCGGTCTGTGACCAGTTACCTCTACCACTACTTCTCCACTTCCTTCTTTCTTCCTCTCTTTGTCCCGTTCCTGTCCCTCTCTCCTATGTATTCTGGCTCCCTCACCTTCGTGTGTTAGTGTTACTAGTTAATGGTCCAAGTCGGACCGAAACGTCATAAGCTTATGTCTTGTATTTGCGGGTTATTTATATACTGGAGTTTTCTCACTGAGAATAAGACATTCCAGCGGAACTGGAGTTTCGTGGAAAGTAACCACAACAGTTGAATATAACATAGGTAGATATTTATACCTCAAGGCGGGCAGGGGCCGCAGAGGTTTAAGGAAATTTACCAAGTGTAATTTTTCGTGCTTTGGAATCGAACTGGGGACCCTGCGATTGTGAGTTAAATGCTTTCACCAGTGAGCTACGCGGCACCCCGAGAGAAAGGGAGATGGGGAAAGGGAAGAGAGAGAAGAAAGTGAGGAGAGGATGAATGAGGAGATGAGGAAGGGAGGAAAGGATGGAGGAGATACCACTCCATAAACATGTTTAAGTTAAATCATTATTTTAGCGTCCAATAAGGTGTTAGATTCCACGTATCTTAGCGTCTTATAAGTTGTTAGATTCCACGTATCTTAGCGTCTAATTAGGTGTTAGATTCCACGTATCTTAGCGTCCAATAAGGTGTTAGATTCCACGTATCTTAGCGTCTTATAAGTTGTTAGATTCCACATATTTTAGCGTCCAATAAGGTGTTAGATTCCACGTATCTTAGCGTCCAGTTAGGTGTTAGATTCCACATATTTTAGCGTCCAATAAGGCTTCCTGTTTCCTGAACGTCTGCAAATTTTCCGCAAAATCAATTTCTGCAGGAGTCGGTAAATCTCTTGTCAGCGTGATCACCTTTCGTCATCCTGGGGAGGGGGATGGAGGGGAGGGGGATGGAGGGGAGGGGGATGGAGGGAAAAGAGATGGAGGGGAAAGAAATGGAGAAGGAGAGCTGGCACAAGAAGGAGGAGGAGGAGGACAAGAAGAAAGACTAAGGAGGAAGGAGTATTGAGTGTAGGGGTGTGATTAATCAAAGTTAGTGGACTGAACATATCATCAAGACTGGCAGTAGATCAAAGATACTTCCTGGTGGTGTTCCTCCTGCCAGCATCTCTCATCTCCATCTCAGACTCCCTCAACTCCATCCCAGCCTCTCTCATCTACATCCTAGGTTTTCATCTCCATCCCAGGTTCTCACCTCCCTCCCAGCCTCCCTCTTCTTCCCCTACCCACACCCATCGCTCACCCCCCACCGCCCACTCCCAGGGATCACTGCTACTCCAGGCAGTCCAAGAGGATCCCGGAAAACTCAGTAATTCGGGAACATTTTCATCATCACCTGCCGTCTGTGTCAACACCAGCGTGTGAAGTGATACAGTCGATGAATTAGCCAGGCACTGCTTCTGGGGACTGCCATCAGACGCCCATTATACCACAAGACGGGCAGCCACCAGGAATCTCGTCTAAAATACGTACCACTGCAATCATTCATTTCTCGAAAGACGCGCGTCAGTTGAGGACGGAGGACTTGTGGTCCCTATGATGGGTAGAGGGCTTGTGGTCCCCATGGTGAGTAGACGACTTGTGGTCCCCATTGGGAGTGGAGGACCTGTGGTCCCCATGGGGAGTGGAGGATTTGTGGTCCCCATGGTGAGTAGAAGACTTGTGGTCCCCATGGTGAGTAGAAGACTTGTGGTCCCTATGGGGAGTGGAAGGCTTGTGGTTCCCATTGGGAGTAGAGGACTTGTGGTCCCCATGGGGAGTAGAGAACTTGTGGTCTCCATGGGGAGTAGAGGACTTGTGGTCCCCATGGTGAGTAGAGGACTTGTGGTCCTTATGGGGAGTGGAGGGCTTGTGGTTCCCATGGGGAGTAGAGGACTTGTGGTCCCCATGGTGAGTAGAGGACTTGTGGTCCCCATGGGGAGTGGAGGACTTGTGGTCCCCATGGTGAGTAGAGGACTTGTGGTCCCCATGGTGAGTAGAGGACTTGTGGTCCCCATGGTGAGTAGAGGACTTGTGGTCCCCATGGGGAGTGGAGGGCTTGTGGTTCCCATGGGGAGTAGAGAACTTGTGGTCCCCATGGGGAGTAGAGGACTTGTGGTCCCCATGGTGAGTAGAGGACTTGTGGTCCCCATGGTGAGTAGAAGACTTGTGGTCCCCATGGGGAGTAGAGGACTTGTGGTCCCCATGGTGAGTAGAGGACTTGTGGTCCCCATGGGGAGTGGAGGACTTGTGGTCCCCATGGTGAGTAGAGGACTTGTGGTCCCCATGGGGAGTAGAGGACTTGTGGTCCCCATGGTGAGTAGAGGACTTGTTGTCCCCATGGTGAGTAGAAGACTTGTGGTCCCCATTGGGAGTGGAGGACTTGTGGTCGCCATGGTGAGTAGAGGACTTGTGGTCCCCCTTGGGGAGTAGATGACTTGTGGTGACCATGGGGAGTAGAGGACTTGTGGTCCTCATGGGAAGTAGATGACTGGTGGTCCCCATGGGGAGTAGAGGACTTGTGGTCCCCATGGGGAGTAGAGGACTGGTGGTCCCCATGGGGAGTAGAGGACTTGTGGTCCCCATGGGGAGTAGAGGACTCATTACGTCCACAGAAGGACGCTCTGAGCCCTCCTGACTACCTCTCATAACCACACAAGAGTTCACTCTCTCTCTCTCTTTCTCTCTCTCTCTCTTTCACGTTACTCATCTGTGCATTAACGCCTCTCCCTTCTTCACACTTTCTTACTCTCCTTTTTTTCTTCATTTTTTCTCGCTCTCTTCTTCCATCCCTACTCCCCTTTCCCTTTCCTTCCTTCGTCTATTCCCTTCCGCCCTCTTATTCTCTCCCCCTCCTCTTTTCTTCCCCCTCTCTCACTCTCTCTCTCCTAACTTCTCTATTTCTCGTCCTCCTCCCTCTCTCCTTCCCTCCCTCTCTCCTTCCCTCTCTCGCTTTGCTCAAACACTTCACATCTGTGTACTTTTACACTCTCCCTTCCTTTAATTCTTTATCTTACAATTTATTTTTATACTTTATATGTATATATATATATATATATATATATATATATATATATATATATATATATATATATATATATATATATATATATATATATATATATATATATGCAAAAAGATCACAGTAAACAGGTGATATCAAAATATGCAGACAACCACTATGAAAAATAGAAGAATTCAGCGCTTCGTGACTACCACATTATCAAGGAACTATAAGGAAACATGACAAGAAGGCTTATTCTGCCCTTTATAAGCCTTCTTGTCATGTTTCCTTTATAGTTCCTTGATAATGTGAGTAGTCACGAAAGCGCTGGAATTCTTCTATTTTTCATAGTGGTTTTCATTAATATTATATATATATATATATATATATATATATATATATATATATATATATATATATATATATATATATATATATATATAAACTGTAATAACACTATTGCCAAATATTCACAGAACCTGTGGGATTCGAACCCATGGCAAAGGGAGTCATAAAAGTCGCTGAAAAGTAAGTTTTAGCACTGTAATGCCATGGGTTCGAATCCCACCAGTTTTGTGATTTATAGTATTCCCTGAAGTGGGTTTTAGGTAAGAATGGAATTCTTTGCAGTGGTTTATTGGCTACAACGGTATTATTCTTTGTACTGGGTTAGGTTAGGATGGTGTTCTTTGCAGTGGGATGCAGGTAAGGACTGTATTCTTTGCAGTGGCTCTAATAAGACACCCTCATTAAGGAAGGGGTCGTGTTCCTGAAATTCCATTACCCACTGCTGTGGCCTGAACTGACGTAATGTGTACACTGCCCCAGCTAATGAGGCAGACTCGTGGCGCTAAGCCAGAGAGAGAGAGAGAGAGAGAGAGAGAGAGAAGAGAGAGAGAGAGAGAGAGAGAGAGAGAGAGAGAGAGAGAGAAGAGAGATAGGGGGGGTTGGGGGGAGTGCAAATTCTGCAGTTGCTTGTGGGGGGAAAATAGAAACGTTTGCTAAACAAGGTTTATTGCGTGAACGTTTCGATCTTAACAGGTCGAGACGTTCAACCAATGAAGGTTTAGTTCTGCCACCTGTCTTCTCGCTACTGCTGCTGCTGCTGTCGCTACTGTTGTTACTGTTTCTGCTATTATATTGCTCCTGCTATTACTATTGCTGCTGCTAATGCTGCCTGCTATTGTTACTGCTATTTTATTGCTGCTGCTATTGCTGCTGTTGCTAGTGTTGCTGCTATTCCAATGCTCCTGCTAGTGCTAGTGCTGCTGATACTGCTAGTACTGATGCTATTGCTGCTACTACTACTACTACTACTGTCATTTAAAGCAACATAACAGGTCGCATCCCTGAGATACTAACATAAACGCTGGTCGACAAGACTACACTGGCTGGCCAGCAGTAAGGTGTAAACACCAGCGTTTTGTACTTTCTCTCTCTCTCTCTCTCTCTCTCTCTCTCTCTCTCTCTCTCTCTCTCTCTCTCTTCTTTCCAGCAACATGAATTATTTAGTCTCAACTAACCCACAAACTGGAGATGAATATTAAGACGACGTTTCGGTTCTTCGCTGACCATCATTAGGTCACGGCTGTTAATTGAAACTTGGTCCGTGGTTTGGTCTCTGTGAACGGGTGGACAACTTTAAGTTTAGTGAGTAAACTTGGTTTGCTAAATTTACTTACTGTGTTCAGCTAAGTTAGTTTGGTCAGTACGATCAAGTAACTGAAGCAAGTTTACCCAGTGTAAATAACTAAGTTGGCAAGTTTAGCCAGTGTAAACAGCTAAGTTAGGTCAATCCAGTCGGCATGACGAGTAACGTCAAGCCAGAAGGAGAGCATTAAGTTGGGCCAGTTAAGTTAGGACAAATAGAGACTAGCTAACTTGACTCGGTATGAACTCCACCTCTATTAAGTTCCGGGCAGTTTTTTCTCCCAGACCAGTTTATTCGGTTAATTATCTGCGAAGTTAATTCGTTTAATAAGCGACTGTAGTAGACTCTGTTTAACATGTTGAGTTAATGTAAACATTCGCTGATAGACATTTCTTTCGGTGTAACATTAATCTTGTCGTGTCAGAGTTATCAGTCGCGGCAAATAATAATAATAATAATAATAATAATAATAATTATACTCGAGACATCCCTCTTTTTTGGCCCTGCCCTTTAAATTTGAATTTAATTAAGATAATTTGCGCGCAGTTCTAGTGAGTGAATACTGTGTGTGTGTGTGTGTGTGTGTGTGTGTGTGTGTGTGTGTGTGTGTGTGTGTGTGTATGTGTGTCTGTCTGTCTGTCTGTCTGTGTGTCTGTCATAAGGTGTTTAATAATAGAATATTGCAACTACTTCTACTGTTACTACTACTATTGCTGCTACTACTACTACTACTACTACTACTACTACTACTAATAATAATAATAATAATAATAATAATAATAATAATAATAATAATTTTTCTAGACGTCCTCATCCACAAAGTAGATAACAACCTAAGATTTCAAGTTTACCGGAAACCTACAAATAAAAATGACCTCACACACTTCTATTCCAGTAAAGATACTAAGACCAAAAGAGGTATCATCATCGGATTCTTCCTAAGAGCTTACCGAATTTGTAGTCCTGAGTTTCTTGACGAGGAATGTACATACATTCACCAAACCTTCACTGATTTACATTTTCCTTCCTTTTTCATCAAAGATTGTAAGAAAAGAGTTCTTCAGATCATTAATTCTCCACGCGTCAACTCCACTCCAAACAAAGTTATAATTCTTCCCAACAGCCAGGTTGCATCCAACATTTCTAAAGTATTTGCACAAGCTAACACTAGAGTCGCCATCGCTTCCAGTACTTCTATTAAGGATCTAACCAGGACTAAATCCAAGCACCATGAACCAGTCAACGCAGGGGTCTACACTATACCCTGTGGAGGCTGCGACAGAATTTATGTAGGAGAAACAGCAAGAAACCTCGAGACACGCATCAATGAACACATGAATGCATGCAGAAACGATAACCTGAACAACGCCTGCGTACAACACCGAAATTCCAACAATCATCTCATGAAATTCAAAAACGCCCGACTAGTAATCAAAGAAACTAATTTCCGTAGACGAAAATGCCTTGAATCAGCACTTATCTCTGTTTCTAACACAATTAAACAAAACAAAGGCAGCTTCACCATCTCTGAAGTCTTAGCAAGAATCCTCCTGAAAACAGTAAACCCTACCATCACATAGTCTCTCCTGCTAATTTAGCACATCGTAGATGTGGAACACTCCTACTGGCCTTCTATATTTCAACCTCCAGCAGAAATATTTGTCTAACCTATTGTTATACTACACAAGTATTTGTTTTATCACCCTTTTACTCATGTGCATATTGATTGTTCTACCTTATTGTATTACTTCTACTACTACTACTACTACTAATACTACTTATATCACTACTACTTCTACCACCACTAGTTTTTTCACCTCACCTTGAGAGTATATATATGCCAACTGTGTCCATATATCGCTTGTAACGGCTTGAGAAAGCTCCTGGAGAGCGAAACGTTGCTACAATAAAATGTCACATTAGTTGCAATTGTGTTCTTTTACTTAACAATAATAATAATAATAATAATAATAATAATCTGTAACAAATAATAATAATAATAATAATATGTAACAAATAATAATAATAATAATAATAATAATAATAATAATATGTAACATATAATAATAATAATAATAATAATAATAATAATAATAATAATAATAATAATAATAATAATAATAATCTGTAACACAGATATAATAATAATAATAATAATAATAATAATAATAATAATAATAATATGTAACAAATAATAATAATAATAATAATAATAATACACTATAAGAGAGATGAGCACCGAGTGATACACATCTGTGTGTATAATATGTACACTAACATACACACACCTCCTTCTGTATACACAATGATAGAATGAATAACTGGTGAATGAAATATAACATGAAATGAAAATAGATCAACATTCGATACTCCCCCCCCCTTTTCATCCCTACACATTCCCTCGACCTGCAAGGTAGGGGGATGGGGTGGTGGGAGGTTAGTGGTGGGTTGCTGGTGAACTCTTCGATCCAAGGAACTGGCGCTACTCTTCCTCGGAATAAACCCAATTTATCTCTGATTTCCCAGGCGCTTTATGACCCCCCACCCCCATCGTGCGGATTTAGAGCTTTCCTCTCCCATAAATATAATGCAAGCCTTTAAGGCCTATTTTTCCCAGATAATAAGAAAAAATGTTTTCGATTATAATAATAATAAAAAGTAATAATAATAATAATAATAATAATAATAATAATAATAATAATAATAATAATAATAATAATAATAATAATATGATACTGAGCAACGGAAATTTATCATAAAAGGGTATTGAGTTTCGTAAAACTCGTCACAATGACAGGATCGAGACGTGACTCGTGCGATTAAATCCCATAAGGCGAAAAGTTGGCAATAGATGACCTTAATATTGGCTGAAGATCTGAGGAGCCGGAGATAGCGGCATCTATGATCCCACCAACCGGGAAGCTCGTCGTTGTAAAGCAGTCCTTAAGGAGACGTGTCGCAGGGGGCAAATCTAGAGATTGCCCAGAGTGGCTTTTGTGGCATTCTTAATCGGTGTTGGATATTAAACCAAGCCTGTTGCACGGGCGGGAGTATCCTGCCTGGGTACGATAATTCGACACGCACTCTCTCTCTCTCTCTTACATATACGCATACACAGACACGCTCGCGCGTGTTCCCGTTAACATTTTACGCTGTCTCTGCGTTCGCTTCGTGTTTTGTCGGCCATATTCGCCTCTCGTATAATTATCATCCGATTAATTCGAGGCTGTGTAATAGATTCACTTAACCCAGTTGTGAAGAGCAACGCCGTGGACAACAAATATTACTGAGAGGGTCACAATTAATTTGTGACCCTTCTTTCCATACTTTAACATTTCAGGGACGGGGTAAAAAAAAATAAAAGGCATTATCTGCGTGTTATTTCTAAGCCTTGGTCGCGGCGTTGAGCTAAAAACGCCAGGAGACACGGAAGCTTAGCACCAGCGTCTGGAAAACCAACTTGGAAGTGTGGACTGGAAAATTGAGTCGTCACTCTGGCAGCGAGAGAGAACCTGGAACATCTCTTCCCCTTCCCATCCTTACCCTCCCTCCCCTCAAGACCCCCTTCCCTCCCGGGCGTTCCAGGCCGCCTCTAACTGCCTCTGATGGATCAAAGAACTCGGCAATCCAATTTTAGGGAAAAATCTGTCAAATATGACGCTTACCGTGTCAAGTAAACGCTCTCAGGGTGACGCGGTATATTACAAACCAGGAGCTGGAAACTCGGGCAAGGAAATGTGAGGAGGGTTTAGGAGGCAGATGGAGGGTTGAGGGAGATGTGAAGAGTGGATGAAGCAGGGAAGGAAGGAAGATAGAGGGAGGATGGTAGGGATAGAGGTGGAAAACATGGTGGAAGATGGAAAATTTTAAAGATGCGGAAGCCAGAGAGAGAGAGAGCGAGAGAGGAAAGAAGAGAGAAGATAAAGAAAGGAAAAACAAGAGGTTGGGGAGGGAGAGGGAGAGTGAAGGAGAGAGAAGGGAGAGAGATGAAGATAGAAGTAGGAAGAAAAATAAAGTGAGAAGGTGAGGAAATAAAGGAAAAAGTGAACGCAGAAGAAAGAGAGCAAGGCAAAACAGAAAGAGTTTGAGGAAAAATAATAGGAGGGATAAATAAAGATAAATGAAGAATTATTAAAAATAAAAAAAAAACACGGCTGAACCTCACGAGACTTTAACACTATAAAAAAAATGAATGAAAAAAGAAATTCATACGAGGGCGAGATGTGGACGCGCTTGAGAACAAACTTCGTGCAAACGTTTCGCTCTGTGTATAGATATATCAAATCTCATGATGAAGCTCGAAACAGAGCGAAACATTGTCACTCCAGAAGATTCACTTCCAGATATGTATTTTAGTCCAAAGGAAGAGCTGGGCAGGGAAGTGGAGAGGTTTTTAATCAAACCAAACATTAAAAGGACGCAAGTCGTCCTTAACAGGACGCAAATTTATTTTGTACATGGGAGAGACAGGACGCAAAACTGTTGTATACATGGGAGAAACAAGACGCAAAATTCTTGTGTGTTTCTCTGTGTAAAGAAGAGACCGCTTCGAAGTGAAGGGGTACCTTGTGCGGGAGTAAGGTTCGTGATCCAAATAACTGGAGTTAATTCTATCTCTTTCCTCTTTCTTAAGCTTCATTATTTCCCATTCCAGTACCATCACCACTACTACCACCATTACCATCACCACTACTACCACCAGTACCATCACCACTACTACCACCAGTACCATCACCACTACTACCACCATTACCATCACCACTACTACCACCATTACCATCACCACTACTACCACCATTACCATCACCACTACTACCACCATTACCATCACCACTACTACCACTATTACCATCACCACTACTACCACTATTACCATCACCACTACTACCACCATTACCATCACCACTACTACCACTATTACCATCACCACTACTACCACTATTACCACCATTACCATCACCGCTACTACCACCAGTACCATCACCACTACTACCACCATTACCATCACCACTACTACCACCAGTACCATCACCACTACTACCACCATTACCATCACCACTACTACCACCATTACCATCACCACTACTACCACCATTACCATCACCACACTCACTTACCACCACTACCCATCCCAAACCACGCTCTACCACCAGTATCACCACTACACCACCAACCATCACCCTACTCACCCAACATCACCACTACACCACCTTAAATAAAAACACGCCACCACCACCACCCTCGCTACCACCACTCCCACCACCCTCGCTACCACCACACCCACCACCACCAGTTCCACGGTGTGAGGGAAAGCAAACGCCTCGGGGAAATATGGATCCCGAACGAAATTGAACACTCAACAAGTCAGTGGTGTGATAAGGTGAAAGGTTCTATTTGCAGGTGAAGGTTCTAGTTGCAGGTGAAGGGAAATAAAGTGATGTTCAGCAAAGAGACAGCTATCCGCTGGTGTTTCTTATGTTGAAGGTGGCATCACAGGTGGTGTTGCAGGTGTTGTTTCTTGTAGTAACCATCTGGGGAAGGTGTTCCTTGCCATTAACGAGTGCCTCGTTAATGGCAGCTCACACAACGACAGAGAACGCTTCGCCACTAGAGCGTCGCAATTACACAAACTAGCAGAGCGTGACAGTCTTTGAGGGCGTACAAGTTGATGAGGGCCACCCATCCATCCACCCATCCATCCACCCATCCATTCACCCACCCTCAGAACTAACCGTCCACCTGACCGCCCGCCTACTTCGGCCGTCCAGCTGGTCGCGCATGCTACACGATCGATGATATGCAAAGCTGGCGAAAAAGATGGTAATTAGCCACCATTACAGAAGCTGTTGGTGTTCGCCAAGAACATCCGGCAAGAGAACTTAGCCTATAATTTCTCCAGACTAGCTCCCGTAATCTCAATAATTCCGGATTAAACGACACCCGGCTTCAATGCCGCGACGTTAACGGCCGCAGGACCTCGTTAATAAAGTTGATACTTCGGGGAGGTCAGAGGGCGCGTAAGGCAGAAATGTCGAACTAGAAGGAAGACACGAGCCTCGGGAATGTCTTGCAGGTATCTCATTAACTTACCACCAGGGTCAACTCATCGCGTCGCTGTGCCACTGACATTCCTCTGCCGAAGAAAAGACGATTCAGTTATATATATATATATATATATATATATATATATATATTACACCGACCCATTGTAATACATTTGTAACAATAGAAACTTTTATTAAGAAACGTTTCGCTCACTGGTAGACGTAAGTTTCTTATGTTCCAGTGTTGTACAAATGTCTCCATCACATGAGCTGTCTGAAACCATTGACCTCGCGAGGTGAAACGAGCAAGGTGTGTGTCTGAGGTGGTTCCAGGGAGAGAGAGAGGAGAGAGAGTCATGGGTTGTCTGCTGGGAGGAGGTGGGTGGCCACCCACAGTGGGTGGCCACCACTTTTGAGGGCGGCATGCCCTGGCAGCAGGGTGGGATGCCCTGAAGGTTTCACCAACACGCTGGAAAGTCTACAATTATGCCTCTGAACAAGGCCGACCCGGGCGTTAATGGCTGCCAGAGATGCAAGAGGTAAACACGAACGCTCCTTCCCCTTCACCGACCTGTGTCTTGAGACTTTCACACTCGCTGGTGTCGAGAGATACCTTTTTTGTTTTGTTTTAACTCTAATAGAGTTCAGGAGATTATGGAGCAATCCTTGAAGGAGGTACCTGGAGGAGTTATCCCATCAAGGACGTATCTGGAGGAGTAATGCGATGAAGGAGGTACCTGGAGGAGTTATTTGATGAAGGTACGTGAAGGAATTATCCAATGAAGGAAGTATCTGAAGGAGTTATCCGATGAAGCTATCTTAAGGACATACCTGGAGGTGGTCACTAAACACCGTACCTGAAAAAGAAGGTACGTGAGAGACGTACCAGATGAAGGTACCTAAACTAGGCACCAGAATAAGGTACCCCAAAGGCGGTGCCTGAAGGCGGTAAACGCGTTCTAACAAGCCCTTAATTATATACTATTATCCTAATGACCCTAAATAGACACGTTATCTTAATTGAAGAATATCAGGGTGGAAAAAATAAACGATATTACACAGAATGTAAAATCATGTACACAGCCATGAATAATTCCTGGTGTTATTTGTATATATTCAAGGGAGTGCCTTGATGCTGGTAATGGGCTCTTGATTTAAGAAACTGGACCCACACTTCAAACCTGGTTACCTCCTTTCCTTATATATATATATATATATATATATATATATATATATATATATATATATATATATATATATATATATATGTATGGCATTTCACAAATTGGTGCTCGTTAAAATATATTAAGTGCACCTAATATTAGTTAATTAGTTGAAACTTAAATGGAAAAATATATGACTAACGACCATGAAAACGTCTGGGTGGTCTGTCGGCACCATTGAAAAGAAAGGGGAGAAAGTAATGGAAGATGAGGAGGAGGAGGAGGAGAAGAAGAAAGAGTTGAGCCAAATTGTACTAGCGAACGATTCGCTAATTTTCTCCAGGGGTACAAAACTGTACCCGTGAACGATTCGTTAAAATTCCTCCCGGGGTACAAATTGTACCAGTGAACTGCTCGTTAAGTTCCTCCAGAGATTTTGGGAAATAATGGAAATTACGTCGACTCCCCAAAGGTGTTTATCGGAGAATGTGCGGGATGGGGGGGGGGGGAGGAGAACTGGAATAAATAGGTGGAGGAATAAAGTAGAGGTGATGTAGGAGGAAAAGAAGTCAAAGGTTCCTCAGCACTTGTTAATGAGGAAGAGATGAAGGGAAGAGGAACCACGACCAATGCTTAGGGAAATGGGAAAGCGACACAAACTCAGATGAGAGAGAGAGAGAGAGAGAGAGAGAGAAAGAGAGAGAGAGAGAGAGAGAAAGGAACCAGAAGGAGTGAAAAAGAATAAGGGAGATCAGAAAGAGAGGGAGGGGGCGGGGTTAAGGGATGATCCTCAACTAAACCTTCAAAATCAGAATCAAACAGCCCAGAATCACACACAGCCAACATACACGATGCTGACTTTTTTTTGACAAAAGTTTGATTATAAGAGGCGGGAAAGATTTTTTCCTAAGCATATTACAAAGGCAAATTATCAACGTTACGGTGAAAACTGTGACAACAATGTCAGTATTTGAAAGGCAAATATGAAAATACGAATTTACATAAAGAATGTATATAAAAAAAAATCCCAACACCGTAACCGGAACAGTTCACCTTAGGACGACGTTTCGGTCCCTTCTGGACCACTGTCAAGTCACAATGGTCCAAGACGGACCGAAATGACGGCATAAGGTTCTATTAAGTGCGAGGTTTTGGTGAAAAGTGTCAATTTACATAATCCAATTTGCATAATCTCTCCTGCACTAGCTGCTCTTCCGTGCACTGTCTCCTGTGCACTATCTTCCGTGCACTGTATCCTGTGCACTATCTTCCATGCTCTGTCTACTGTGCACTATCTTCCGTGCACTGTCTCCTGTGCACTATCTTCCATGCACTGTCTCCTGTGCACTATCTTCCGTGCACTGTCTCCTGTGCACTATCTTCCATGCACTGTCTCCTGTGCACTTTAAAAATTATGGTCTATTAAAACCAACCGGTAAGCCAGCGGAAGGCCTCGGTCAGATGACCAAAAGCTCCAACGGCGGGTCATCATCTGACTAAGACCCGCGTCAGGAAACACCTGTCCGGTGTTTTGACGAACCTACCCTACCTCTTGTGCACTATCTCCTGTGCACTATCTTCCGTGCACTATATCCTGTGCACTATTTTCCGTGCACTATCTCCTATGCACTATCTTCCGTTCACTATCTCCTGTGCACTATCTTCCGTGCACTATCTCCTGTGCACTATCTTCCGTGCAATATTTCCCGTGCACTATATCTCGTGCACTATCTCCCGTGCAATATCTCTTGTGCACTATCTTCCAAGCACTATTTCCCATGCACTATCTCCGTGCACTATCTCCCGTGCACTATCTACCGTGCACTATCTCCCATGCACTATCTCCGTGCACTATCTCTCGTGCACTAACTGCATTTTAAAATTTCCTGGCAACGTATTTTCACTATTATACACCAGAGTTTTCTCGCTAATTCCACTAGAAAAATGCAAATTTAGTTGCGTTGTATTTTGAAAAATGTAAAAGAAGAAATACAACAGCATAATTATAACCTGAAAATAACAAATTAACCAATTAAAGGCAGTGAACAAGTTAAAGTAACAATCACAGAGATAACAGCAACAATAACAACAGCAATAACATGTGGGAGGATGGGAAGGGAAGGGAGGAAGGGAAGGGAGGAAGGGAAGGGAGGAAGGGAAGGGAGGAAGGGGAAGTGGTCTTGTCTTGGTTCCATAATTACTTCTCTTGGACATACTCCGTGATGCGGTATGTCATCATTTGCCAGAGTAATTTGCTTAGTAATTCAGTTGAGGGCGCTCAGAGCGACCTGACTTTGCACCTGAGTGGCAGGTCCGGTCAGGTAAATGGAGCCTCGTGGGACCGGAGGCCAAAAAAAAAAAAAAGCCTCGACGCGATGTGCCTTCTCCAAATGGTTTAACTTTCAAGAGAGGTAAGTGCCTAGATGCTGCTGCAGGGCTCTTCATCCCAGGAACTCAACTCTCCCTTCCTCAGCTGATGTATGAGCCCTTACAGATTTAGTCCTTCCCTATGAATATAATGATACTAATAATAATAATAATAATAATAATAATAATAATAATAATAGTATATAATAATTAATAATAATAATAATAATTATTATTATTATTATTATTACTATTATTATTTATCTAGTAAATAGTAAATTACTGGTTAAAGGTAACTAATTATAGACAGGATAAAATTGTCTATTAATAGGTAGGGCAAAATAAAGAGCTTTTATGTGGATGAGAGGTGAGCAGGCACCAGTGTCATGCTTGTACCAGAGGCAACAAATGTGTTCAAGGAATGGAAGTTGATTGTTTGTTTCCCATTCAACTTTTTAGAGCATACAGCCAACAAGATGGTTAAGATTCTTAAAGAATGTGTCAAAGCTGCCGTAGTTGTCGTCCCATTTGGTACCTTTGAAGAGTTTCGAGAGTTTCACTACTCTCGGAGCCCGGCCATGGGCCAGGCTCGTGCAGGCTCGTAAAGACATCATCAACGTATCTGTACCAGATCACGTGTCACAGAAACTTTGATGATATATATGTTTATTTATTTATTATACAGGTCGAAACAGATTAATTGATGAGTGAATAGCTGAATGAGTGGATGAAGGAGAGAGTAAGTGGGTGATAGGCTGTACATAAGCCTATCACTAGCAAAGAAATAACGTCATTTAGGTCAAATTTACTTAAAAACCCTTGGACGAGAGAGGTAAAAATGCTTCATGGACGACCCCTCGTGTGTTGCACGATATACTACTTTTGGCTAATTACTTTAGCCAGCCTTGTAACATACTAGTTTCATCACGTGCCTCTCTGTCAGCACCACAGATAGGAAAGACGTGTGTTAGAGTTCAGATGTTGTGGTGAGGGGCTGTCAGCCACCAGTACCGCCCACCTGTGTCTACTGCCGCCCACCCGTACCTCCTGGGCAATAAGCATAATACAATAGCCCGTGAATTTACCTCATCAACGTATCCACTCTAACTGTGTTATTCCGTGGCGTCGGCTGCACGTAAAAGAAACCAGGTTTCTCAGAAAAAAAAAGGAATTTAGGACATAGCAGGAAACATAGTGTCTCTGGTGAGATTTATCGGGACTGTACAGTAGCATTACTGGGGTGCTGCACGGGGTTAAGAGTGTCACGTGTTATGTGGCTCTTCATTTTATGTGTGAGGAATGAGTCAGCAGATATGTTTTTAAGCTTAAATTAGGTGCTATTAAATTAATGATTACGCAGGTATAAATTTGCGGTTAAATTCTGCGTAATTGCGTGATGAATGGTATCAAAGTTAGTGCTCTGGGGCTTAACTGGAAGCCAAGAGGAGCTTAATGCTTTTCTAATAGGAGATTTTGCAGCTAAATTGTGTGCTATCGCGTTACTTAATACCTTCTACAAAAGATTTTGTGGTCAGATTTATTGGCTGCTTGGTTACTAGAGTTTAAAACCTATCGACTAGACTAAGGTCATTAATTACAGTAACCTTTTCACCCCCAGACAAGAATACTTTAATCCTTAAAATAGGGATTATATTATACTCTCAGCATATATACCCAGGGAGAAATATACCTCAGTGTATATTTCCCGCACAGTTTTTTGTGTGCTAAATTTATATACATTTTTTCTGATATAATAAATGTTTTGAGTGATAATTTAATACTTAACGTCAAATTTAAAATTAATTTATTAATTTATTTAATTCAATATAATTTAATATTTAAAATTATTTTTTATTAGCATTTAAAATTGATTTAATTTATAATTTAAATAAACGTTATTTGTAAATTATATCAGGTACTGACGTAGTCTTGGCTGGTGGTGAAGAGCCTTAATAACCCTCGTGTAGTCGATAAGTATCAAACCCAACGAACCATTAACCAAGTCTTCAAACTAAGCTGTTGCAGCTTAAGAACATAAGAACATAAGAATGGAGGAACACTGCAGAAGGCCTACTGGCCCATACAAGGCAGGTCCTTAACTTAGATGTTATGCGATGAAAACTAGACGACACTAAGGTCCAGTGCGTTAACCATTGCACTATACCGACCTAATAAGATTCATCTAACTTGGTGTATTTATTTACACACCAGGTAGGTTAACAGTACCTCATTAAAGTAAAAATTATTAACACAAGATTGTCCATTAGCATGATAAATCAGTCTCGAATAAGCCTCTGCACGTACCTGGCTTAAGCCAGGTACGTGGGGGCAAGACCTTTTTTCCAGTAGGTATAAAATATATGGGTAGAAGCGGTATGGTGATTCCGACTAGGTAAGCCACACGTATGCACTGATCAAGACATATATTAAAGGAAACGTTTCGCCCCAGGTGACTCCTTCAGTCTTGATATAGAGACAACTAAGAAACGAGAATATATGGTGGCGGGGATGAGGAACAGAGATAGAAAGATTTCAATGGGAAACAAGACCACTGCCCATAGGAGTCGGATCATGATCAGGATGTCTAAATGGGCCCATATAGCCATGAGGAATTAGACACCTTGGTAGCTTAATTTGAAGACGTTTCGCCAACCAGTGGCTTTTCGCCAGTCAGTTTTTTGTATAAAGCCACAGGTAGGCAAAATACCTTCAAATAAAAAATACCTAAGTGTTGCACATGTGTCTAATTCATCCTTTATTCGGTACTGCAAACAATTATAGTAATATGCAAATATCCTCGCACATAGGAACGAGAAGCTTATGGCGACGTTTCTGTCCAACCTGGACCATTTGCAAGTCACACCGGACCGAAACATCGGGTTATTTGTGTATTGTTCCAGTCACGGTATTGTGCCTTTTTCCTCTTTAATTATAGTAATGATATCACATAGCCATGTGGGTCTGTGAGCTTCGCGAGTAGAAGTACTCTAGAAACCGGTTACAGGTTGACAGAGTGGGTCTAAGCAGACTAGTACACTTCTACTATAGCCAGAGAGACTTTACCTTACACCCTCACACAGGTGTATCAAAGAATTTGGAGTCTTTCTGGTTTGAATAGCATTAAACACCATTTTTTATGATCGTGGATTCCCTCTTCGCAAGGGTTCGGGTTCCTTGATGCTGGTTAGGGACTCTTGGTCCATGGAATTGAACCTGTCTTCCCCATCCTTGGATGGAATCTGATTGCCTCCCAGTCTGCGGGCTCTGTGTGACTCCTATAAATATAATAATAATAAGCTCAAGAAACCAAGAGGCTCAAATTACTGTCTAAATTACTAAGGAAATTACTCTGGCAAATGATGACAGCGGGAGAGAACATGGAAACAGATTACACAACTTAAGTGTACCCCCTTAAGCGTTGGCAGCGGAGGTCAAGTTGTTTTTGATACTCCCGTCGTCTCTCTCTCTCTCTCTCTCTCTCTCTCTCTCTCTCTCTCTCTCTCTCTCTCTCTCTCTCTCTCTCTCTCTCTCTCTCTCCCTCTCAAACAACTTCATACATGCATACAGGTAAGCGAAGACCCAAGAAAATATGGACGGGAATAACTCACCTGTAACCTGCAATCAAGGTGGTAATTAAGGCATTGAGTTCAAGGCAGGAAAGCTGGGTGACAGTTGCCAAGTTGCTCACTGGTCTCCGCAGCCTGTGTTTACTGCTGATGGACGAGCCTTCCCGATGGTCTCACCATGGTTGCCAACTAACTGACTGCCACAAAACCTTTGCCACCACACCGTTATCTGCAGGAAACAAAAAAAAAATGCGTATAGTTACGATGGTTTTATGGTAATTGTTGCTACAAGTAGGCGAAAATTACGTATTTCCAGCTGAGGAAAGGACATTCTGGGCGGTGATATGCTGATGGGGAAGTAGCTAGCAGTGAAGGTGTTCGACCACCCGGGTTCTGGCAACGGTGGCTGCCTTGCCAGCGCCGGGTAGAGAGTCTTGTGGTTGGCTCCTCGATGTTACTATAAGTTTTGACGGCTTCTAATTAAGGCGTGCGTATTCCCGTTGTCACGACGGCTTCCCGGCTTCTTGCCTCAGATGGCTTTCTTAATTTATGTAAAAAAAAAAGACTCTTGAACGTGTCAAAAGTCAATATACTGTACAACAAGAGATGAGAAATCCTATTGAGGAGTCACGACTTCTATGAAGTATAGAAAGGTGCGACTTACCAGAGATGGTGTGCATCTCTAAGTGTATATCTAACGAGAGTTCACGGCCTTAACTCTTTCAGGGATTAAAGTATTCTTGACTGGTGGTGTACAGGTTACATTGATGGCCCCCGTGGGTAGTCGATAGGTTTGAAAGTTATTAAACCAACCTGGATGTGACGCAGTTGTTAATTTTCTGACAAATATTAGTGTTGGAGACGATATGTTGACGGTGTCTGGCTTGCCAGTGGTTACTCTCAACGTCTTATCTATTGGAGATGTGTTTCTTGCTGTCTGATGCTGGTTATCTAAGATAGGCACACACACAAACACACACACACACACACACCAGTAGCGGCCGTGAAGAGGCGGGGCCAGGAGCTATGACTCGACCCCTTCAACCACAACTAGGTGAGTACACCTGTTGTCTCGGTGCACTGTCAAGTGTTCTCACCTGGTGGAGAAACGTACACAGAGCAACACTCTCTCCTCAAACGTACAAAGAACCACACTCTCTCAAACGTACACAAGGCTACACTCTATCCAAAAACGTACACAAATACACCCTCAGACACACATCCATACTCAGATCCACAGAGAACAAAGCTCTTTCTTCAATAGTACACGACCAAACCCTCTCAAAAGTACACGCGGCCACACCATTCCCTCAAAACTCCGTAGAGTCAAACTATCCTCTGGTAAGTGCATATAGTCACGTGTGTGTCAGTAAGCTTCAGTGTAATTATTCTAAGTAATTAATGTCATCTGCTTCTGTTTTCTTGCACACTGTCACTATTTTAATGGTGTACAGGGCTGACGAATAGATGAGTAAGCCTAGATATATATATATATATATATATATATATATATATATATATATATATATATATATATATATATATATATATATATATATATATATATATATCTCCGTTGCAGTTAAATTCAATGTTTAATTCTTCGTTGGTCTGCACCTCAGTAACGTGTAGCATACCGAATGCATGTCACGTGAATATTGCAAGTTAATGACATGGTAGGGATGACAGGTGGCTTGATGGATGTGTGGGAGACAGGTGTGCAACACTTAACAGGTGTTCGGGGAATGCTATTTCCCCACGACTCTCGTGTGTCAAAACAATTCTTTCCCCGAGGAAAATATTGCTCCTCAGAACACAGCTAGGGAGGTAATTCTCCCACCGAGGGATGCTAAGTATTGTCTTGATGACAGACACGGCTCAGGATTAGCGAGCCGTGTCTGTCATCAATGTAAGCATCACTGGCTCGCATGTATTGACCCCGTGGAAAAAATGCAGAAGAGAAATGAATGCAGACAAGTTGGGGCTAAATGCAGCGGGTATACCTGGAGAGGGTTTCGGGGGTCAATTCCCCCGCGAGGACAGATTGGGCAAATATTTTTGTTATTGGGTTTGGGTTTGAACACTGCAGCAGGCTTACTGGCCCTTGCATGGGCCAGTAAGCCTGCTGCAGTGCTCCTCCATTTTATGTTCTTATGTAAGCAACGACAGCAGATGCGTCATCCTATCCATTATGTATCAATACACAAGGGATTAGAACCACAGGGGTCCCCATGGTGACACCCCTCCAGTTACCCGTCCCTCGTAAGGAGCTCCAGGCAGGCAGACCTCCACTACACCATCTTCCCACCTCAACAATAGCCAGGCACAGTAATAACAGCCTAACTGGCAGTTGCACTCCGTCTCGGGGCTATAACTCACCAGGTAAAGACCCAACCACCAATGAGAGAAGTCCAGTCAGATGCTCAGGATCAGAGGGTTCAGCTTCCCCATTAATGGTCTCGTGTCGCTGGTGGCACAGTTTGTTTATTGTGTGTGTGTGTGTGTGTGTGTGTGTGTGTGTGTGTGTGTTTGAGGGGGTCAATAGCTCCTGACCCTGCCTAGTGGACTGACTTCTGGCTTCAAGGATCTTAATTTGGTTGTATCTTTTGTAGAGCTTCTGGAGGTGTTTGATTATTTGAGAGCTCCACACTGGAGGGGGTCACGTGCTCTATGAAGCTCTTCAGTTCATGTGTACCTCTAGCGATATGCTTTGCATTGCCCCTACATCCCTTTCCTTCAATGACATTTAAAAAATATCTTATACTGTACTCTGTATCCGGTATATCCTACCCTTCTCCAAACTGCATGAACTTGCAATTGTTTGAATTAAATTCCAGCACCCACTTGTTGGCCTACCTTTGCAGGCTGTCCAAGTCTTCCTTAAACCTATCTTTGACCTCTCATACTCATCTCTTTCTTACTAGTTTTTCATCAGCAATAAGCAGGGATGCCTTATTGCCTTTTGATAAGTCGTAGACATGTATCAGGAGACTTCCCCCCCCCCATCTCCATGGTGGTAAGACACATAGGCAACATTTAGGTATCTTTATTCCGAAACGTTCGCCTACATAGGCTTCTTCAGTCGAGTACAGAAAGTAGGCAGGAGCAGTACAGATGTGAAGGCGATGTAATCAGTCCATCACCCTTGAAGACGTAGATTTGAGGTGGTCAGTCCCTCAGCCTGGAGAAGAGCTCTGTTTCATAGTCTGAAATAATGTTTCAGACTTGTCGGTATTGTATACCATTTTGATATTCCCCCATCTCCATCTTTTGTTCTGATACCTAACTTTCTTAGCCCTCTCTGTTAACTTCCTATGTCACTGCAGCACTCTGCCTTTTATCCCTACCTGTTCTCCTAATTTCTGGTCCAGTCTGTAGTGTGGTACTATATCAAATACTTTCCTATTTTCTTACTACAGTCTTGCAGTCAAGAGTAGAAAAAAGTTCACCATTAAATTGTAGCAAACTTGACAGGCATTTCCGCATAGGAAAAAAAAGATAAGCATAATATTTCCTAAAGAAATATCTATATGCCTCGTAATATCCATATAAATTTACCTTGTAATATCCATGGGTGTTTACGTGTAATATTCGTGTATCCTCACATTTAGTATCCGGGGACCTATAGTCCCTGGGTGGACCTGTGGTCACTTCCTCCAGGGTAAAATGCACTTTTATTTACCCTATAAACAGCCGGGACATAAAAGATTTATCCAGTTTCGAAATTGACCGGGGAATTTGCGTCGTTTCGCCTATTGTTTTCTGGAGAGGTGAGTTGGACGGGCGGTAGACGGTCACCGGAGAGCGACATGTGGAGGGGACTTTGTCGGGGCGGCCGTGGGTGCTGCTGCAGGTATTGTCCATGACCACCAGACACCCTAAACATGTGCTCAAGAACACAGGTGTTTATGACCAAGGGTCTTCTACTTTACCTTCGCTGTGAGCTGCCTTCCGTGTCACCTGTAGCTCTAATAGTCTGGTTTGTTGACATCTGCTGATGGTGTTTACGTGAGTTCGTCACAGCAGTTGTTATCTTTCTTCTTCTTTTTTTCTCTCTTTCTCTGCTCCTCCATCATCTTGAGAAAATATCAACTCAACCTTTTCATCAGATACTTCGCTCGGTAATTGGAGGCTTGACCCTTGTTGTCATTGCTACAGGAAGGGTATTATGATAGTGAATGGAACAGTGGTTAGTGTGGAAGCTGGGTAAACTTCTGTCTTAATCAGAACTACCCCTCATATGGGACTAGCCCTTACCTGGGATCAGCCCTTACCTGGGACCAGCCCTTACCTGGGACCAGCCCTCACTCTGAACCAGCCCTTACCTTGAACCAGCTCTCACCCTGAACCACCCCTCACTTAGAACCAAACTATCTCATTCTTTACATTGATGAATTTATAGCCTAAAAAAACAATATTTTTGCATCGGCTTGTTTTAGGCAGTAGACATATCGAGCTAACACCAGGTTCCTATTCACTCATAGGGGAAACAGGTCCAACAGGTGGCAGGAGACCTACCTGTATGTCTCTACTAACCCAGGATTAAACCCGGGTCTTTGGGTTGTGAGCCGAACGTGCTGCCACCAAGCAACGGGGGTAAGGGGGTGGTGAACAAGGTAGCGTGACCCCAGACAAAGTGGCACACTTGGCAGCAGTGTGCTTAGAGCCTTTTGACAATAGTTACAATTCCTAATTGCGTGTAAATACCAGCCTCCACCAGAGTGATGACGTCGATGGATACGTCACTTTATTTCATGCTTACTGTTTCTTGTCACACAATGTGGGGAGTTTTTCCTCCATTTTTCCTCCACCCTAAAGCACCTCCCCTCCATCCAACATCACCCTCCACTGTATCCCAACCCCACCACACCCCAGGCACGGCTAACTGCTGTCATTTGGATGACGTGGACAAGTGTAGGTGCACGAGAAGTGGTGGTGACATAGCAGAGCAGAGCAGAGGTGAGTTGATAATAACTGTAATACTGGTGTTGGTGCTGCTTCCTCTTATCTTAAGTCCTTCCCTCCCCAGTCTCTCCCCCTTACTGCTAATTCATGATTATATCTAATATGTGGTGCCCAATAAGTAAAACTTGCTATTTTGGCTTAAATAGCAACGCTCTTCTTGCCGAATATGGCAAGCAAAAATTTGTGTATGCAATAATTTCGCAAAAATCATTCTGAACCTAACGAAAAAAATATTTCATTGTGTTTGTTTATTATTAAATTATAGTAAACTTGTATAAAATATATTTAGTTGGATTAGGCTAAATTAAATTGCGCTTGTTATAATAAAGTAAGGTAAGTTTACTAAGGTACTTTTGGTACAAAATCACTAATTTTTATATTACCATAAATTAAAAAATATATCTTTAAATGAATAAGAGAAAATTTTAGAAAGGACTTAATTTTAAATGAGTTCTTGCTAACTGACCAGTTTTACCTATTCGGCAAAACACACACACACACAGACACACACAGACACACACAGACACACACAGACACACACAGACACACACACACACACACATACATATATATTAGAGCAAACTACTTGTGAATCGTAAAGAAATACTAAGTGAAGACGGAGGTAGGTATTACTGTAACTATGTAATGTACTTCATAATTTATTGAGGAAAATAACAAGTATCAATGGAAGACAAATTACTCACAGGTAATTAGAATAATACCTGGGAAGAGATGAATGAGCGTAAGACTGTGTTAGTCCTCACCACCCACCCTCACACTACGTTGTTACTGGTCCTCATCACCCTCCCTCACACGACGTTGTTACTGGTCCTCACCACCCTCCCTCACACGACGTTGTTACTAGTCCTCACCACCCTCCCTCACACGACGTTGTTACTGGTCCTCACCACCCTCCCTCACACGACGTTGTTACTGGTCCTCACCACCCTCCCTCACACGACGTTGTTACTGGTCCTCACCACCCTCCCTCACACGACGTTGTTACTGGTCCTCACCCACCCTCCCTCACACGACGTTGTTACTGGTCCTCACCACCCTCCCTCACACGACGTTGTTACTGGTCCTCACCACCCTCCCACACGACGTTGTTACTGGTCCTCACCACCCTCCCACACGACGTTGTTACTGGTCCTCACCACCCCTCCCTCCACGACGTTGTTACTGGTCCTCACCACCCTCCCACACGACGTTGTTACTGGTCCTCACCCACCCTCCCTCACACACGTTGTTACTGGTCCTCACCACCCTCCCTCACACGACGTTGTTACTGGTCCTCACCACCCTCCCACACGACGTTGTTACTATCCTCACCCACCCTCACACGACGTTGTTACTGGTCCTCACCCACCCTCACACGACGTTGTTACTAGTCCTCACCACCCCTCACACTACGTTGTTACTGATCCTCACCACCCTCCCTCACACTACGTTGTTACTGATCCTCACCACCCTCCCTCACACGACGTTGTTACTATTCCTCACCCACCCTCACACGACGTTGTTACTGGTCCTCACCACCTCCCTCACACGACGTTGTTACTGGTCCTCACCACCCTCCCTCACACGACGTTGTTACTGGTCCTCACCACCCTCCCTCACACGACGTTGTTACTAGTCCTCACCACCCTCCCTCACACTACGTTGTTACTGGTCCTCACCACCCGCCCTCACACGACGTTGTTACTGGTCCTCACCCACCCTCCCTCACACGACGTTGTTACTGGTCCTCACCCTCCCTCCTCACACGACGTTGTTACTGGTCCTCACCACCCTCCCTCACACGACGTTGTTACTGGTTCTCACCCTCCCTCCCTCACACGACGTTGTTACTGGTCCTCACCACCCTCCCTCACACGACGTTGTTACTGGTCCTCACCCTCCCTCCCTCACACGACGTTGTTACTGGTCCTCACCTCCCTCCCTCACACGACGTTGTTACTGGTCCTCATACCCTCCCTCACACGACGTTGTTACTAGTCCTCACCACCCTCCCTCACACGACGTTGTTACTGGTCCTCAACCCTCCCTCACACGACGTTGTTACTAGTCCTCACCACCCTCCCTCACACGACGTTGTTACTGGTCCTCACCACCCTCCCTCACACGACGTTGTTACTGGTCCTCACCACCCTCCCTCACACGACGTTGTTACTGGTCCTCACCACCCTCCCTCACACGACGTTGTTACTGGTTCTCACCCTCCCTCCCTCACACGACGTTGTTACTGGTCCTCACCACCCTCCCTCACACGACGTTGTTACTGGTCCTCACCCACCCTCCCTCACACGACGTTGTTACTGGTCCTCACCACCCTCCCTCACACGACGTTGTTACTGGTCCTCACCACCCTCCCTCACACGACGTTGTTACTGGTCCTCACCCACCCGCCCTCACACGACGTTGTTACTGGTCCTCACCACCCTCCCTCACACGACGTTGTTACTGGTCCTCACCACCCTCCCTCACACGACGTTGTTACTGGTCCTCACCTCCCTCCCTCACACGACGTTGTTACTGGTCCTCACCACCCTCCTCACACGACGTTGTTACTGGTCTCACCCTCCCTCCCTCACACGACGTTGTTACTGGTCCTCACCCTCCTCCCTCACACGACGTTGTTACTGGTCCTCATACCCTCCCTCACACGACGTTGTTACTAGTCCTCACCACTCCCTCCTACACGACGTTGTTACTGGTCCTCACACCCTCCCTCACACGACGTTGTTACTGGTCCTCACCACCCTCCCTCACACGACGTTGTTACTGGTCCTCACCACCCTCCCTCACACGACGTTGTTACTGGTCCTCACCACCCTCCCTCACACGACGTTGTTACTGGTCCTCACCACCCTCCCTCACACGACGTTGTTACTGGTCCTCACCACCCTCCCTCACACGACGTTGTTACTATTCCTCACCCACCCTCACACGACGTTGTTACTGGTCCTCACCCACCCTCCCTCACACGACGTTGTTACTGGTCCTCACCACCCTCCCTCACACGACGTTGTTACTGGTCCTCACCACCCTCCCTCACACGACGTGGTCTCTTCGTTCCTCCGCCCTCACACAACACGTTTCTGTCCACCTTGTGGTTCACAAAATCCAGGTGTATTAAGCCGTACACAAGAACACAGAGCTGTGTTGGCACCAGGGACACGTCGGGATCCTGGGTAATATACGGGCGGTTGCTGAGATGAAGGTTGCTGTAACAAACTTGTTCTCTATCAGACTAAAGCCTTACAATGGCTTCACGGGCCTCGTAGGTACATTTATACTTGGGAAGTGGCAGGATTGGTGAACCTTACAGACGATGTAAGAAGTTAAACACAGTTTAGCAGGACTGGGGATTTTTCCCCTTCAACAGGAATCGAGTTTTTGAGACAGTCCTGAGGTTTGGACGAGCACTATTTATTATATAAAGAGGCACTAGATGCTAATTCATCTGCACATACCTGACCCAGGTGCTTGAAGGTGCTCTTGTTCCTCTCTGTGTTTAACTTGCGGAGTGGTGGTGCTGCTGCTGCTGCTGCTATATTTTCACTTAATGCATGGTCTTTATAATTGCCAGGGAGCCTGCAGGGACCTGGGGAAAGGTTAGGCGAGTCTTTTTGACGCTGAAAATATGATGGGAGTTTTATTACTGACTCTGGTAATCCCTCACGTCAGAGCGCTATTCAAATCTTTCATCTTCTTAGTCTTCTACAACACTAAGTGTAAGCCTTGTAATGACCCAACTCTTATCTCGGAGTCATAATTATCAATGTTTCTCAGGAAGAATCTTGGATTTCAGTATTTGTATTAACAAAAGGTGTTATCAGAGGCTGTCAGCTCATCACCTCTGCCTTTCGTGTCTGTTACATTGGTAGAGAAAATTAAGGTTTCATGCATGTTGGTGACGATACTTGCATCTCCACCTGGACGACCAGGAAACACACACGAGTTGACCCAGTTGAGTAGACCTTGGCGGTGTTGCCAACCAAGCACTTGACGTGGCTACCAACCAAGCATTTGACATGGCTACCAACCAAGCACTTGACATGGCTACCAACCAAGCACTTGACGTGGCTACCAACCAAGCACTTGACGTGGCTACCAACCAAACACTTGACGTGGCTACCAACCAAACACTTGACGTGGCTACCAACCAAACACTTGACGTGGCTACCAACAAAACACTTGACGTGGCTACCAACCAAGCACTTGACGTGGCTACCAACCAAACACTTGACGTGGCTACCAACCAAACACTTGACGTGGCTACCAACCAAACTCTTGACGTGGCTACCAACCAAACACTTGACGTGGCTACCAACCAAACACTTGACGTGGCTACCAACCAAACACTTGACGTGACAACCAACCAAACACTTGACGTGACAACCAACCAAACACTTGACGTGACAACCAACCAAACACTTGACGTGGCTACCAGCGAGCACGGCTCTCCATGCTTGCGTCCGTATTTAGCGTTATATAAATGAATAAGACGCATGTGCAACGGCAAGAACAGCCTCGTTAAACTCGGTAATAAATAAAGAATTTACGCGAAACCCAGACAGATAAATTGTATGGGATATTAAGTGATGCAAAACACCAGACGACCTTTGCTTATTAGAGAGAGATGATTTTTTCCCATAATGCTCAAAGTTCTCAGCAGATGTGCTGCTAGTGAAGTGTGGTGGGGGGTTGGATGAGGGTGGGAGAGTATGAGAGTTAGAGATAGGTGGAAAGGTTGGGAAGGGGGAGGCGAGATTGAGGGGAAAAATGGGAGATGGCGTAGGGGCTGCAGATGGTGGATTGAGGGGTGGGAGGAGTGAGAGAACGGGATGAGAGAAAGAGATGGTGGTAGATAGGGAATAGAGACAGAGAGGAAGAAGGTGAGAAAGAGGGTGAAAGGAGATGGGAGTGTACGAGAGACTGGGGAAAAAGCTAGAGAAGGGGTGACGTTGTATGACCCTTACTGCTTTGGCGCTTGTGAATGATTGTAATAATAATAAAGGGTGACAGGAGGTAGAGGAGGATGGATAACAAACACAGACGGCCTAGTATCACCTCCTGAAGGGGTCGGCGCCAGAGGGAAGCCGTATGACAGAGGGGAAGCAGGATTGTGACACTCTTATGTACAGAGGTGAGGGGAGGATTTTACTGTGGCTTTTTTTTTTACTTATTTAGCAAAAATGGATACGTCAGCAATATGCTGCTACCCAATTCTAGATGACAGCTGCTGCTACCCTGTTCTAGAAGATTGCTGCTGCTACCCTATTCTAGATGACTGCTGTTGCTACCCTATTCTAGATGACTGCTGTTGCTACCCTATTCTAGATGACTGCTGTTGCTACCCTATTCTAGATGATAGCCGTATATCACTGTCATCTTCCATCATCTGTCAGCTGAGCTGAAAGACTTCAAAACCAGTGGGAAAGAGGCGAGATGGTAGTGTTGGTAATGGGAGGGTGAAAATGGAATTGCAGTGAAACGAAGAATAGAGAAAAGAAAGATGGTAGATGATATGATAGAAGGAAGAGGAATATGGGAAAGGGGATATATAGTGGTATGAGTAAAAACGTAATGGAGAAAATAACTGGCAGGGAACGGGCCGAGAAAAGGTCAAAGAAAAAGTAGAGGACTGACATTGTTTAATATATAAAAAAATGTGAATTTCCTAATGTCCTGGAAGGCCAGAGAGAAAACCAAATTTTTCGGCAGGTGTGGTGCCTAGCCACACTGAGACCCTGGTATAGAAGACTGGTATCTCCGGCTCTTAATAGTTTCAATTAACCTGAAACCTAATTTGGCGAGGAATCTGGTGTCACCTTTCCCAGAGTCCAAGAAACTCTGATCTAGTAAGAAACAAGCGAGACACTTGGTTCCAGTCACCATACTTCACCTTGCATGCTTTCCTGTGATCAACATTACCTTGGAAACCAACACTAAATGGGATGTAGGTGTCAGAGTAGGTACATGTGAGTAGTAGTTCCACACCAGGTCTACCATGTTCTTTCGGCAGAGCTCTGGGCTCGACACTTTCTGCCTTTCTCACCCAAGATATTTTCTGCCTCTCGCCCAAACATGTTCACTTCCCTACCCTTCCGTAATGAACGTTAACCTAAGTGCCCTCCCGTTTAAACGTTCTCCTACCTGTTGAATGATAGGTAACGTGTTTGAAGGTGGGGACTGGGAATACGAGAGGGGCCGTGACTAACAAGGTCAACAAGGGTCAGTAGCCATGGCACCTGTTGAGCCACTTGACCCATAATGACCCCCGTCCGGAGCCTCTCTCGGTCAAAGGAAGTCAGGAACCTTGGGAAAACAGGGACGAGGCTGTACAGGGAAGTGATAAACACGGGTTATAGGGGAGGAAAGGGACGAGACGCGAGGGGTAAGAGGATGGGGAGAGGGCAAGTGTCCTGGCAGGGAGTTGGAGGGGAGAGTGTATTTGGAAAGGTCATGGGGAGGGAAAAGTTTGTATGAAGGATATTTTTTTATTTATATATGGGCACATGGGGAGTGTATATATATATATATATATATATATATATATATATATATATATATATATATATATATATATAGTGAGTGATCAAAGTTTTTGATTGTCGGGCCTCTCTGCCTTGGTGGGAAACGGCCTATATGTTAATAAAAATATATATATCATCGCTCCCTCGGGTCAGTCTCGGCTCCGATCAGTTACTGTTGGTGCTAGCTGATTGCATGTCAATGTAGGCACCATCGCTCGAATTATCGAGAGTATTTTGAAGGACCTTGTTCGGTTTCCTTCTGAAGAGAGCTAGCGGTCTCTTGGCAGTATTTCCTCATAAATGTAGGGGCTCTGAAAAGCTTAGTATCTATATTTTAAACCATCACTCTAACGATCGTTAAGCTTCAGTGTCTGCTCTAATTTTCACTCACATGTTTTTGTATGTATTTTGTGTTTATCACTGACCATGTTATATATTCTTTGTGTGTGTGTGTGTGTGTGTGTGTGTGTGTGTATTCACCTATTTGTACTCGCCTATTTGTGGTTGCAGGGGTTGAGTCACAGCTCTTAACCCCGCCTCTTCACTGGTCCCTATTAGGTCCACTGTCTCCCTGCTCCATGAGCTTTATCATACCTCTTCTTAAAGCTATGTATGGATCCTGCCTCCACTACATTACTCTCCATATTGTTCCACTTCCTGACAACTCTATGATTGAAGATATACTAATATACATGTGACTCATCTAAGCTTTCAACTCCTAGCTGCGACCCCTTGTTGCTGTGTCCCATATCTGAAACTTTCTGTCCCTATCTATCTTGTCAATTCCTCTCAGTATTTTATATGTCGTTATCATGTCCTCCCTATTCCTTCTGTCTTCCAGTGTCGTCAGGATGAATTCTCTTTACCTCTCCTCGTAGGACAAACCCCCTGTGTCCTTAAAAATCGGGACTACATATATTTGCTGTCTTCCACACCTCTTGCAGTTGCCCTGTGTGTGTGTGTGTGTTTACGTACGTATGTATTCATCTATTTTTTTCTCATCTATTTTTGTTGTAGGAGTCTACTCTTAGCTCCTGGCTCTGCCCCTTAACCAGATTCACACCCTCGTAGCCTCGTGTGTTTGGGGTGATGAAGAGGGGAGAGGGAGTGGAAGAGAAATAATGTCTTCCGTCAGTCAGGCATCTCCGTTCACTTCTGCTTTAACACCGAAGAACTTGCAGCAGTCGCCCCACGAACACAAGG
>WNWK01000167.1:447500-642500 GCA_009830355.1 Cherax destructor | reverse complement strand
CCTCCTCTCTCTCTCTCTCTCTCTCTCTCTCTCTCTCTCTCTCTCTCTCTCTCTCACGTGACTGGCGTTGTTGCCAGACTCATGCATGGCTGCACACACAGAAGCGTGTCAACCAAAGAACTTGAAATGTTGACTAATTGTGTGTGTTGTGTCAAGCAATAACGTTGCTGAGGGAGGGAGGGACTAAGGGAGGAAGGAAGGAAGAGAGGGGTAGAGGGAGGGCAGGAGGGAGGGGTTGAAAGGGAGGGAGGTTGATGGGAAACAATGAAGATGAAAAAAAGGTTTAATAGTCATTTCGGAGTTGAGGTGATAAGATGAGTATGGTAGAGGTGTGGTGAGACTCCTTATATATACTTATATATATAAAGTATATATAAGTGAATCTCACCACACCTTACCTTAAAATATATATATATATATATATATATATATATATATATATATATATATATATATATATATATATATATATGTATATGTAAATAATATTATATACATGTTAGTGTTGCCGTTCTCATCGTGACAAAAATCAAAGTAGGCTCCAGGACCTCGCCCTGGGTGAGCGTCGTTCATGAACTGCCATTCAGATTATAATTCATATGGAATATTTTTCTTTTGCAGATGGAATAAACTGTGCCATTACCACGAGAACCTGATATACAGAGATGTGTGCAGTGTATAGTTCTGCAAGGCTAAGGGACTGATTACTTAATCTTCGACTGTCATTGTATACCATCTCTGTATTATAAGGAGTGCACACTGACACAAGTAAGGCAACCATTACCTACTTAATATTCATTATGTATTGTTCGTTATTCACTGTTATTACAGGTAAGTGCATCGTTCAGAAAAGTACTTATCTAACATCATAAATTGAGAAATTGGTATATTAGGAAATCCGTTTGGGATGCTGGTGTAAATTTAAGCATTTGGGGGAAATTGTCCAATATTTAAACCGTGTCCAAGACTGATTTATTTTTTACACAAGCGTTACAAGGCAGATTTTTTTTTTTTTTTTTTGGGTGGGGGGGAATCCAAATGGTGCACTACCTACAACAGTGAAGCTTTTATTTGGGATAACAGTTTCATATGATGAAAGATCTTTACAGATCGAAACCTTCCAGTGAAAACCGTCTCCAAAAGTGTTTTATCTATTAGATACACGGCACTGCACCTGTACCTTTTACCCAACACTTGAATACTTCCAGCAGGACCGAGTTTTCGTAAACAGTGGCATTTTGCCTCAGGACGTGACTTCCAGCAAGGCTGGAGTTCTAAAATAACATTCCCCTCCCCCCTTGGAAGCGACAGTTACCCAATACACAGAAGTACTTATTTTTGAATCAACAGTGTTTAAGTACCATCTTAAAGACCTTAACAGAGGTAGTCACGATTAAAGCATGTTAGGTTATTAAGCAATTTTAGGGCCTAGTACCTAGAAGTCATATGCTGTTGCGCTGCCCTCCACAGTATAGACATAGGGCACAAACTAGCCACTGCTGGTCACAGATGGATATAGGCCTCTACTACCGTCCACAGTATGGGGTGCACTAGCTAGAAGAATTGAAATTTCATCTTTTTTTCCCCAACCTGACAAACAACTTGTGCAGCGAGAAACACAAGTGGAGTCTGAGACAACAATCTCTATCCTCTTTCCAACACAAGTTCGGTCACTCCACCAGCGTTACTGGAGACGTTAGTGTCTCATCACTAACACAGTGGCGCTGCGAGTCACGCCCATCTGACGATGACACTTTCATAAAGATGGTGAATACGAAGCAGCGGGTGCTTGATACAGAGATATAAGAGACAGCCAGCCTAGTGTCGCCCATCTCTTCCTCGCTCTTATCTCTCTCATTTGCATGAAAATATCAACGAGCGCTTAACAGCCACTCGAGGCTCTGTGTCAAAGAAAGGGAGTTTTTTTTCCCTTGAATATTTTACGAGTGTCGACAACTGGGAGTTGAAAAGTGAAAGACTATACAAGGTTTTACGCCTCTCGTATTGCTCACACTTGCTCTCTAACAATGCCCACCTATATGAAATAGCTATATGAAATCCTGTATAGAAAAATTCTGAAAAAGGGAGAACAAAGTATTAGAACTGGTTAAATTCTCTGGAGCTGAATTACGCTGAGTAATCTTTAGTCTTATTGCACATTGAATTATCTTTTATAATTTTATTTTATTTCGTATCATTTGGGTTAAATCAAACTTCTCAAAATATCCACTGCTCATAATATTGCGAAATTAAATTTAGAGTTGATATATGTGCGGTGCTGTTCAGCTTCTTAAAAACTAATATCTTCATTCCGGCAATGTATCTGATATCAACTGGTAGCGTAGTGAAGAGTCTTGGACTACAGTGTTCTCTAATTGTATATATGACCCCCTTACTCTTCACTGCTTTTATTCCATACTTTCTACAATGTCCTTTGCTACGGTAAGTTGTTATAGGAGTGCGCGGCTTTGGGTCCTTTCTCACAAGTATGTTCCATGGATATATTGTCAGGTATCTCTCTCTCTCTCTCTCTCTCTCTCTCTCTCTCTCTCTCTCTCTCTCTCTCTCTCTCTCTCTCTCTCTCTCTCTCTCTTCTCTTTTCCAAAGAGAACAAGCAAAGTGATTTGTGGCGTTTCCTATACTTTGCATGTTTTATTAATTCTGTGCCGCTGCATACAACCTCTGTATATTTTGCAGCTCTCGCTCTCCTGTCTTGAAAGCTACTGCGGACACAGAATAATATTAACGTCGTGAAAGCGAAAGTGATTTGAGAAGCAACGTCACTGACATGGCTTCTCTTGTTCTGTTATTTTTCATAATTACCCTTGTCATTTGCCTGGCCTTTGCTGCATTTGCCTTATTGGGTTTTCTAAATCACAGATCCTCTGATATAAATATTCCAAGTATTTTACTTGTTCCTCACCCTCCATGATGTGTTCTGTCTGCCTGTTCCTCACCCTCCATGATGTGTTCTGTCTGCCTGTTCCTCACCCTCCATGATGTGTTCTGTCTGCCTGTTCCTCACCCTCCATGATGTGTTCTGTCTGCCTGTTCCTCACCCTCCATGATGTGTTCTGTCTGCCTGTGCCTCACCCTCCATAATACGATCTGTCTGCGGTCTGTAAACTGTGCTCGTTTTGGGGTCCTCATTCCTTCCATTCCTAAGCATTTGAAATTTGTCACTCTCATTCGTCTACTAAAATCGTCTCAACTTGATGTATTCGTTTATTTCTGTTGTTGGTTAAATTTTCGTTAACTGGCGTAAGCAAAACAGTCTTTCCAAACCTAACATAAACTAGCTTTTGTACAAAAATCGGATAAGGTTTACACAGTTAAAAACAACAACAACAGTTGGCGTTTAAGAGGACAGGAAGGAGGAAGAGGGAAGGTGGTGCAAACAGTGAAGAGGGAAGGTGGTGCAAACAGTGAAGAGGGAAGGTGGTGCAAACAGTGAAGAAGCCGTAATGATGGATAATGTGTAAATAAAACAGCTGATGAATAATTCCATTGCCGCATGTGCCTGGCTGCTCGGGTCTTGACTTTCGTGACGACTGTGGCAATCATGTTCCATTAAGTGATTGTTTCTCAGCCCACAGGTTGTAATGATGATGAATTAGCTGATGCTCGTCTTATTAGTCCGCTGATAAAATTAAATCAAAATTCAATTTAAAAATTAGCTTTAGTCTAGTTCATATCTGATATATGTTACTCGTTGAGTGAACAATACACTAAAGGTATGTGTTAATCTATTAGAATAATCCAGGTGATTCCTACAGAGTATAGGAACTTTGCGGTACACTTTCTTGTCTATGCTATGTGGGTCCTACAAGTGCGCATTGATGTATAATGTATAAGCTTGCAGACACTACTAAATCCTTCTCCTCCCTCTTTTTGAATCGTCATTATTTTTGTTCTTAACTCAGTAGTGACTTCTAATACTCTCGTGTGGTCACAGTCTTCATGACGTGTACCCAAAATATATTTAAACTTGAATTTAAATATATTTTGGAACAATAGGATAGTTAACTTTCAGGGTAAAGGGCGTGACAAGTTCGAAATTCTAGAACAGAAATCACTCCACCGAAATGTACGACATTATATTGACTAAGGGTAAAGATGGGAGAATCGTATATTGGCTTCGTCTTCCTCAAGCGTGGTACCTTGATGCTGGGGAAGGGCTCTTGATTCAAGAGTTTTTTTTAAAAAAATACCGTCTTCTCCAGGCGCTGTATGACTCCCTACGGACTTAACGCTTCCATATGAGTATAATAATTATGATTAATTTGCCCGAATCATTAACTTGTTACGTCAGTGTTTGTTATTCACTGTCTGTCCTCACTGCCGTGGTTCTTACTGTTTGGCCACTCTACGAACCAGACTGCGTAACGGAACGGACTTGACGGTGTCTTGCATTTGTTATTGAGGTAAAGCTAATGACATACTATCTGTTCGACTATTTCTACCGCAGTACATCGTCAGAAGTGGCCGTTGTCTCGTTAAATGCAATTATATCGCGATTTATATCTTACTTCCCTGACCTAACCTGAGCAACGGTACCTGCAACAGGAACAATGGAAGTTGTAAACGCTGACATTTTGTGTGATAGATGTTGCTTTACTTACTTGACTTCCTCTGTACCTGCGAAGCTTCAGTGGTGTGACAAGTTGCACGATAATGACATAGAGATCTATATCGCAGCAATGCCAAAAGCAAACTCTTGTGTTACCCAGCTATAATACTCTCCAGATAAGACCCATTTGAGAGCTGAGACTCGCAGGCGAGCGTCTAAGATGAGAGCCTTCTCTATACTCAAGCAAAGAAAACGTATATTTTTGCACTTAGGGTTAAAATTTATGAAGCTGTTGATTGCTCATGCATCCTGTCTCTGCCATGATAAGTGGAAATTATATACATTTCCTGTACCGCCGACCACAGAGTCAAGGGAGACCCGCAATAGGACAACTCGTCTTAAGTGCCGCTTAGATTAACTTCCATTTATTTTTAATACCAAAGAAATTGCCCATATTACGCTACAACATTATTCTGCTTTCGAGAATTTCACATCTATTATTATCATTGCCGTTTATTCCCCCTACCCCTTTTCCTATGATTCCTGACACATAGCACACCCTGCATGATATACAAATCGTAATGAGACACGATTGCAAACAGACCACGGTACGGGTGGCATCTGAACCCATGGTCAGTCAGTGGCTTGCGCACTGGCCTAGACTTTCACGACTCCCTCGCCATGACTTCGAACCCCACCCGTACCGTGGTTGATAATACACAAATTAGAACCCTGCGATAGATGCATTTCATTCTTAATAAAAAAAATTCCCTTGAATAAAACCATATCGAAAAAAGTGAGGGAAATTAATATTTATGATTAATAGCTTTATTGTGTTTGTCATATGAGGGAATAAGTTACAAGTTTTTTTCCCCCCGGGGGGTGGGGAGCATAGGGGGAGGAGCATTGAGAACCAGTGTTTTCGCTGCTCGTCTATGACTAAACTTTCTGTTTAAGCTTATTTTCATTGTAAATGAACTGGATGGACACCAATACAATTTCCGCTATAGACCAAAAAAAAAAAAAGTTCATGTAGATTCTGACTTGAATAATTAGTACCTCATTTCAAGCTTCAGTAAAAACATTTTAACCACACTATCCGTATTTGTTATTACTAACGTTAAAAATGTAATTCCTTAGAGAGGGCAAAACTTTGTAGGGCGAAACGACTTGTTCGATTCCCGAAGCCGTTGTATATTCACCATTTATTAAAAGCTAATGAGGATTGCTGCGCTTTTTTTTATAAAGTATTGCGACATATTCTACTTATATTACGTTTAAGGATAATTTTTAATAACGATTAGACGCGTCTGTGAGAGACGGCGTCAACAGCCATGACAATTGTTCTAGGACCCGCACCACCACTGCAAGTATTAATGGTTTACCTGCCCGTCTTAAGTACAATTACAAACGAAGCCACAGAAAATTAGAGTTGGAGAGAAGATTTATTATTAATAGTAGTAGTATACAACGCTAATTATGTTGATCATTCAGCACGGGTTGTGGAGGCTCGATCTTGCGTCCAGTTATAACGAGAGAGAATATTTAACTGTTCATACCAATCTACTAGAGTAAGAGTAGTGTATATTCCGGCCAACAACTAAGGTCCTCTTCAGCAGACATCTACTGAAGAGGACCTGAGTTGGAGATCGTAATATATAATACTCATCTCATCCTCTCTTTTTTTTTCACTCAATGTGGGTACCCTTGAATCATTAACCTGTTTGTGTTGAGGGATGATGGACTGAGTTTCAGCTCTTGGTCCCGCATCATAACTTTCAGTCGATTAGTGTTGTTGGTACTTAGCTACTTTGTGTGTACTCACCTATTTGTGGTTTCAGGGGTCGATACTCAGCTCCTGGCCCCGCCTCTTCACTGATCGCTACTAGGTCTTCTTTCTCCCTGCTCCGTGAGCTTTATCATACCTCGTCTTAAAGCTATGTATGGTTCCTGCCTCCACTATCTCACTTGCCAGGCTATTCCCCTTCCTGACAACTCTGTGACTGAAGAAATAATTCCTAACATCCCTTTGACTCATCTGAGTCTTCAACTTCCAATTGTGACCCCTTGTGTCTGCGTCCCATCTCTGGAACATCTTGTCTCTGTCCACCTTATCTATTCCTCGCAGTATTTTGTATGTCGTTATCATGTCTCCCCTAACCCTCCTGCCCTGTGTGGGTGTGTGTGTGTGTGTTGAGTGTGTGTGTGTGTGTGTGTGTGTGTGTGTGGGTGTGTGTGGATGTGTGTGGATGTGTGTGTGTGTGGGTGTGTGTGGATGTGTGTGTGGGTGGGTGAGAGAGAAAGAGAGAGAATTTTTTGTGTATTTGTGATTTCCTATTCGTAGTTACAAGAACAGATCTATTTCAGTAGTGCCTCGTGTGTTTATTTTCACATATTTTTTTTGTGCAAGTGTTGAGTGGTCGCCGCCCACTGGATCCCGTTTCTGAAGTGTATCACAAATTAGTCTAAAAAAAAAAAGGTCGTGTCCTCTCGGCATCGAGTATCTCCTCATTTTACAATTGTGGCGTCTGTCTTTGAATACAAATTGTATTATAAATTAACTATAAATATAGTGTAATTTAACAAGACAGCTTAAAAATTGCATCGAAATACACCCAGATTTATGCCAACATTCCATCAATTGGGGAAATAATTTATGACTCACAGGACCCATTTATTTTCAAATTATCGAAAAATAATAACCCAATTCCATCATGGGAAAATGCCCTTTTGTTCTCTACGTGTTCCGATGGGTCGCTTTCTATATTTTTTTTCCAGCTTCGAGTTTAATCACCAAAAGAATTAATGTAGTGAACGTCTATTGTGAGGCAAGCTGGCCCGGAGAGCCGCTTGTGGGTTCCCAAAAGCTCCTCTCACCGCCAGTCTCTCTCAAGTGCGTTTCAGCACACCACCGAATCGTTACCATTAAAACGCGTCATCCCTACACCGGATTAATGTGTATTTCTTTGAATTATGAAATGAACGCTTCCTCCCCAGACCTTAATTTTACCGTAACGATCGTTAATTATTAGCTTGTCCTAATATTTTTTTTCGCCTGAACGTACCATATGAGTAGATCTAATAGCTATAACTGAAGCTTAATAAGCGATTTTTATCAAAAATTCCTTGTGCATTACCAAAAAAAAAAATCCATACCCAATGGCATCTCTCGAATAAGACCTAGTTATTCCCTTTTGTATATACTGTAACGAATAACCTTGATGCTGAAATTAGTATTCTGAGACTCATTTCAATCGTCAATATTTAGTGAAGTCTGGAAAAGATGCGTCTGTTAGTCTGATGTGGCAAGATGAGAGGCGACAGCAGGACACTGAATACAAGTCTGGTTTTTGCTTTTTAATTCTAGTGATGTGAGGGACGTATCTCCATTAAATTTAACATGATGCGAATAGTTTTTGAGAGTTCCGGGAGTGAGGAAAAGGTGAGATTAGGTCGCAGTGTGGTGGCATCGTGTAAGATTTTGTGTGGCTGGGTGTGGTTGAGCAGGTCAGAGGTGAGAGAGAATACTGCAGTCACTAGGTAAAAACCACCTACCGCGGGTCCTCGTTATGTAGTTATCAATTACAATTACGCTTAACGCTTATGTATTTTCAGTGAACTGATCAATAAGAATTATAACGAATAAGAGTATAGTCAGAATATTCAAAAATTTTATTTTGATATTATAAATTAAACCTTTGTCTGTAAGGATATTAAAAAAAAGGCTTTGAAAAAAAAACGTTCATTTAATTTCGAAAGCAAAATTAACTCGTACATTTACAATGGAATATAGTCTGTTTAAAACACAAGAATAAACAACACCGTAACTGAATTTAAAGTACGAACCCCTAGAGAGTTATTATAACTAAGAGCAGTTATAGAAATGGTTAATAATTTGTATAATTAAAAATAAACTTTTTACTTAGAAAACAAACAACTTTTACAACTTTAAAAATTAATGAAGTTCACTTTGAAATATTTGTTAAGTTTTTTTATTTTTATTTTTTTTGCAAACTGGGGCTTTTTTTTTACCAGTTCCCCCTTTCTAAGGGAGGGGGGATAAGCTGCCGTGATACCGGTGTAGGGTTTTTGATTCAAGGAATAGGAGCTATCCCTTCCCTTGAATCAAGCCTGATTAACTGGCGTTCCCCAGGCGCTGTATTATAACCCCCCTACGTGTTTAGCTCTTTCTCACAAATATCCCGATTGTACCAGAACTGTTCTTTATAATGCCCACCTCGGAGAAGTGGAACAAAATAATCTGAGAGCTTTGTGCTCTCTTCTTGCTAGAACTTTATTAAATTACGTTATTATAATGTCAGAAAGCTTTTTTTTTTCTCGTTCAGTTATTACGAGTTTATTCACATAAAATGCGCTGAACATTTAGGGATTTTAGAACGTTATTTTCTTTTACGTTTGCAGTGTTGGTTTTCAGTCTCTATCTGTCTGTCTTTCTTCGACAGACAGACAGACAAGCAAACACAAAAACACACACACACACACACACACACATACACACACACACACAGGACTTCAAAGTGACCTGGACAAGCTTGACATCTGGTCTAGCAACTGGCTTCTCGAATTTAACCCCACCAAATGCAAAGTCATGAAGATCGGAGAAGGGCAAAGAAGACCGCTGACAGAGTACAGGCTAGGTGGACAAAGGCTACAAACCTCAACAAAGGAGAAAGACCTTGGGGTGAGTATAACACCAAGCACGTCTCCGGAAGCACACATCAACCAGATAACTGCGGCAGCATATGGGCGACTGGCAAACTTAAGATTAGCGTTCCGTTACCTTAACAAGGAATCGTTCAAGACACTGTATACCGTATACGTCAGGCCCATACTAGAGTATGCAGCACCAGTCTGGAACCCACACCTGGTCAAGCACGTCAAGAAACTAGAGAAAGTGCAAAGGTTTGCGACAAGGTTAGTTCCACAACTCAGGGGTCTGTCTTATGAAGAAAGGCTGAGGGAAATAGGACTAACAACACTGGAGGAAAGAAGGGTCAGAGGAGACATGATAACGACATACAAAATACTGCGGGAATTGACAAGGTAGATAGTGACAGGTTGTTTCAGAGAGGGAACACAGAAACAAGGGGACACAACTGGAAGCTGGAGACTCAGATGAGTCAAAGGGATGTCAGGAAACATTTCTTCAGCCACAGAGTAGTCAGGAAGTGGAATGGACTAGAGAATGATATAGTGGAGGCAGGAACCATACACAGTTTTAAGACAAGGTATGATAAAGCTCATGGAGCAGGGAGAGCAGAGACCCAGTAGCAGACAGCGAAGAGGCGGGGCCAGGAGCTGAGTCTCGACCCCTGCAACCACAATTAGGTGAGTACAATTAGGTGAGTACACACACGAAGTATTTCTTCAGTCACAGAGTTGTCAGGAAGTGGAATAGTCTGGGAAATGATGTAGTGGAGGCAGGATCCATACATAGCTTTAAGAAGAGGTATGATAAAGCTCATGGAGCAGGAAGTGACCTAGTAGTGACCAGTGAAGAGGTGGGTCCAGGAGCTGTGAATCGACCCCTGCAACCACAACTAGTTTAGTACAACTACGTGAGTACACACACACACATACACATACACATACACACACACACATACACACACACACACACATACACACACACACACACATACACACACACACACACACACACATACACACACACACATACACACACATACATACATATACACACACACACATATACACACATACACACACACATACACACACACATACACACATACACACACACATACACACATACACACACACACACACAAACACACACACACACACAAATTCGCTTCACGTTATTATGAGGTTCAGAGTTAAATTACTGATCACATGACTTAAAAAACGGTACCATAAATTTAGTAGACACACTCAGGTACTCTCGTGCCCTGAATGCATTGCCGCGTTTTGCATACACTGCATATGTAAATACCTCTGATACATGTGTGTGAGATATGTATGATATGACATAAGCATTTGTATTTGTACGTACCTGTGTTTGTGGGGTGTGACCTCCAGCTCCTGGGTCCACCTCTTAACCTGTAGCCGCGCTTAGTATTTCATTTCTAGAGGTTCAGCCTTATTAATATTGAATCCATGTTGGGAGTTGACCTGCGCTGCCTTCCAGGAGTTGACCTGCGCTGCCTTCCAGGAGTTGACCTGCGCTGCCTTCCAGGAGTTGACCTGCGCTGCCTTCCAGGAGTTGACCTGCGCTGCCTTCCAGGTTCGTCCAGTTTATTCAGCATTTACTTTATTAGGCTATTCTAATACCACTTCCATTCATGGGTATTCAAGGAACGAAAAGGCACAAGACCGTGACTGGAACAATACACAAATAACCCGCTCATAGAAACTTGTGACGACGTTTCGGTTCGACTTGGTCCATAAACTAACCACCAACACATGAAGGTAAGGGTCCCCATGTAAATTCAGTCGTATCTTTAACAGGAACTCTATTGAACAAACTATCCACATCAAAACTGACCAGTATGTCTCGAGGTTAACATCTTTTAGTTTGCAAATAAAATCCTCTGAATGCAATGGGTGAAAATCCGACAAAAGTACCTAAACATGGAATGGTCCTAAACCACACAATGCCTCTAGTAGAAATTATATCTAAAGAAGATAATTCTGTGTTTTTTGAAGCCCATACTTAAAGGAAAGCTTAGCTGCAAAGTGTATTTAAGTAAATCAGGACAGACGATCAGTACAGCACTGTTTTTAGTTCAGCGCTGAAGTTGTACTACTTATGGAATTCGCTTTTGTTTTAATGAGAGTTAGCTACATATAGCAGAGGAAGATAAGGGAATTGGTTAAAACTGGTACGGTTACCAACTTCAGTACTGTATACATGAATGTCGAGGCACTGTTGAATACGTTTAATCTTAAACTTGAGAAACCTTCAAGAAAGATAAATGACCAACAAAAAGTACGCCAGAGGCCTCCGTAAATGTTATGTTAGGCCTCGCGTCCATTACGTATTTGATGAATTTAAGCTAGATTATTTCATATATGGAAATAAATGGAAAATGCTCATTTAGCAGTAGATTTGTGGAGGAGTGGGCATGGACCAGTATATCTACTGCAGTGCTCAGCACTTATATTCCATTGCTGGTACCTCTACTTTAGTGCTCCTCTCCCTTTCAGCTAGTTTAGTATCGCCTGAAGAGGGTTCCTAGTTATACCGATATTCGCATTGGTGTTTTCTAATATATATAATTGCAGTAGCTCGCCCAGGAGACACTGCGATATCTTTTATTCATAAAACTCTTGAGCGTTGGTTAAAGGTAATAGTTCAAGATGTTTAGTTTTTACAGTAAAATGCCATATAACTGAATCATTGACACCTGAAATATAAGAACTATAACCCAGACTTGTATAGCAGGAGAAAGTATGTTGCGAAATTGCAATTTTTCAACAGTAATAAAGAGTATGAGACACTAGGGGAAAAAAAAAAGTTGAGTAAGCATAGGCTCTAATATGCAAAAAAAAAAAAAAAAAACTTTTGTCACCGCATGGCTTGAATATATGTATGTAGTATTAATTAATGTGTGTTGTGGGTCGTTAGTAGGCTGGCGAGAGCGTCAGGGAGTGGTGGCTTGCACACTCCCTGCTTGTTAAACGCTACTGCCCGGGACTCCTGGCGTTGTCTTCCCAGTGTACATGTTTATCCAGCACAAGTGTATAGTACATGCTAATTAATGGAGCTGCGCCGTTAAAATTCTAAGGATATCGACATTGAAAGCTGGTTTGATGGGTTTAAGGTCTATACACTGAACTTGCATTAAAACTGCGGTTCGCCCGTACATTACAATAGGCCTAATGGCCTACAGCTACCAAATCCATGCATAACGGTCCATCCTACTTCAGGCTTTAATTAAGTTCTCGCCTCAGTGACGCTGCCTGGGAGTTTGTTGTATTCATCTACAATTCTATTGTCAAAGCAGCACTTATATCCTTCCTAAATGCAATTTTGTCCAACTTGGATCCATTGCTGAGGGTTCCTAAAAGAACACTTTAATACATACATACACACATTATATAATATATATAATAGAATGAAAGGGGGTAAGGCAGCTGGGATTGATGGGATAAAGATAGAAATGTTAAAAGCAGGTGGGGATATAGTTTTGGAGTGGTTGGTGCTATTATTTAATAAATGTATGGAAGAGGGTAAGGTACCTAGGGATTGGCAGAGAGCGTGTATTGTTCCTTTGTATAAAGGCAAAGGGGACAAAAGAGAGTGCAAAAATTATAGGGGAATAAGTCTGTTGAGTGTACCTGGTAAAGTGTATGGTAGAGTTATTATTGAAAGAATTAAGAGTAAGACAGAAAGTAGGATAGCAGATGAACAAAGGGGCTTTAGGAAAGGTAGGGGGTGTGTAGACCAAGTGTTTACAGTGAAACATATAGGTGAACAGTATTTGGATAAGGGTAAAGATGTTTTTGTGGCATTTATAGATTTGGAAAAGGCGTATGATAGGGTAGATAGGGGGGCAATGTGGCAGATGTTGCAGGTGTATGGAATAGGAGGAAGGTTACTGAAAGCAGTAAAGAGTTTTTATGAGGATAGTGAGGCTCAGGTTAGAGTGTGTAGGAGGGAAGGGGACTATTTCCCAGTAAAAGTGGGCCTTAGACAAGGATGTGTGATGTCACCGTGGTTGTTCAATATATTTATAGATGGGGTTGTAAGAGAAGTGAATGCGAGGGTCTTGGCAAGAGGTGTTGGGCTAAAAGATAAAGAAGCAAATACAAAGTGGGAGTTGTCACAGTTGCTTTTTGCTGATGACACTGTGCTTTTGGGAGATTCTGAAGAGAAGTTGCAGAGGTTGGTGGATGAATTTGGTAGGGTGTGTAAAAGAAGAAAATTGAAAGTGAATATACGAAAGAGTAAGGTGATGAGGATAACAAAAAGAATAGGTGACGAAAGATTGGATATCAGATTGGAGGGAGAGAGTATGGAGGAGGTGAATGTATTCAGATATTTGGGAGTGGACATGTCGGCGGATGGGTCTATGAAGGATGAGGTGAATCATAGAATTGATGAGGGGAAAAGGTTGAGTGGAGCACTTCGGAGTCTGTGGAGACAAAGAACCTTGTCCATGGAAGTAAAGAGGGGAATGTATGAGAGTATAGTTATACCAACGCTCTTATATGGGTGTGAAGCATTGGTAATGAATGTTGCAACGAGGAGAAGGCTGGAGGCAGTGGAAATGTCATGTCTGAGGTCAATGTGTGGTGTGAATATAATGCAGAGAATTCGGAGTTTGGAAATTAGGAGGAGGTGCGGGATTACCAAAACGATTGTCCAGAGAGCTGAGGAGGGGTTGTTGAGGTGGTTTGGACATGTAGAGAGAATGGAACGAGACAGAGTGACTTCGAGAGTGTATAAATCTGTAGTGGAGGGAAGGCGGGGTAGGGGTCGGCCTAGGAAAGGGTGGAGGGAGGGGTAAAGGAAGTTTTGTGTGCGAGGGCTTGGACTTCCAGCAAGCATGTGTGAGCGTATTTGATAGGAGTGAATGGAGGCATATGGTTTTAATACTTGACGTGCTGTTGGAGTGTGAGCAAAGTAACATTTATGAAGGGATTCAGGAAACCGGCAGGCCGGACTTGAGTTCTGGAGATGGGAAGTACAGTGCCGGCACTCTGAAGGAGGAGTGTTAATGTTGCAGTTTTATAACTGTAGTGTAAAGCACCCCCCTGGCAAGACAGTGATGGAGTGAATGATGATGAAAGTTTTCTTTTTCGGGCCACCCTGCCTTGGTGGGAATCGGCCGATGTGTTAATAAAAAAAAATATATATATATATATAAAAATATATATATATATATATATATATATATATATATATATATATATATATATATATATATATATATAATGTGTGCATATAGGTATAAACCTGTAGTAATGTATATACACTGAATAATGTGCATTTCTGGTGTACAAATACGAATATACGCCTGGTATACAAACAACGATGAACATCCACTGGTGTATACACTAAGTGATCACCATCTCTTGGTATGTGATGAACGATATACACCTCATGGTGTATACACTGGGCAATACACCTCTCTTGGTGTATATAACTTATCATTTTCGAAGCTATTTATAAGCATAAATGATTTTTTTTAGTCTATGCTGCTAATGAGTGTGTCAGCAGACATATTTCGTTGCACATATCTGAGACTCAGTCAAGCAAATCTATTGCAGCTATTGTTAATTAAGGCCAGTGTCCAGAATTAATTATGTTTTTAGGTAGAGTAATTTGTTTGTCAACACAAAATAAAAATTTCTCCTGATCAATGAAGCTTTTGGTCCTTTGACAGAGAGCTCACAGCATTCGTTGGGGACTTGCAGAGCAGGGGTTATTAAGGGACTTGCAGAGCAGGGGTTATTAAGGGACTTGCAGAGCAGGGGTTATTAAGGGACTTGCAGAGCAGGGGTTATTAAGAGACTTGCAGAGCAGGGGTTATTAAGGGACTTGCAGAGCAGGGGTTATTAATTAAGGGACTTGCAGAGCAGGGGTTATTAAGGGACTTGCAGAGCAGGGGTTATTAAGGGACTTGCAGAGCAGGGGTTATTAAGGGACTTGCAGAGCAGGGGTTATTAAGGGACTTGCAGAGCAGGGGTTATTAAGGGACTTGCAGAGCAGGGGTTATTAGGGACTTGCAGAGCAGGGTTATTAAGGGACTTGCAGAGCAGGGGTTATTAAGGGACTTGCAGAGCAGGGGTTATTAGGGACTTGCAGAGCAGGGGTTATTAGGGACTTGCAGAGCAGGGGTTATTAAGGGACTTGCAGAGCAGGGGTTATTAAGGGACTTGCAGAGCAGGGGTTATTAAGGGACTTGCAGAGCAGGGGTTATTAAGGGACTTGCAGAGCAGGGTTATTAAGGGACTTGCAGAGCAGGGGTTATTAAGGGACTTGCAGAGCAGGGGTTATTAAGGGACTTGCAGAGCAGGGGTTATTAAGGGACTTGCAGAGCAGGGGTTATTAAGGGACTTGCAGAGCAGGGGTTATTAAGGGACTTGCAGAGCAGGGGTTATTAAGGGACTTGCAGAGCAGGGTTATTAAGGGACTTGCAGAGCAGGGGTTATTAAGGGACTTGCAGAGCAGGGGTTATTAAGGGACTTGCAGAGCAGGGGTTATTAAGGGACTTGCAGAGCAGGGGTTATTAAGGGACTTGCAGAGCAGGGGTTATTAAGGGACTTGCAGAGCAGGGGTTATTAAGGGACTTGCAGAGCAGGGGTTATTAAGGGACTTGCAGAGCAGGGGTTATTAAGGGACTTGCAGAGCAGGGTTATTAAGGGACTTGCAGAGCAGGGGTTATTAAGGGACTTGCAGAGCAGGGGTTATTAAGGGACTTGCAGAGCAGGGGTTATTAAGGGACTTGCAGAGCAGGTGTTATTAAGGGACTTGCGCAGCAGGGGTTAAGGGATCTGCACAGCATGGGTTAGTAAGGTTGTCAAAGATAAAAAAAAAAAACCTTGAGTAGCCTTGACAAATATTTCAGCTGGGAGGACTTGCCTAATATGGGCCAGTAGGCCTGCTACTGCAGTGTTCCTCCATTCTTAGGTTATGTTCGCCCCGAAAAGCAGTCTAGTTTAATACAGGAATACAATTTAATTTTACATTTATCTTTGTAATTCAGCGTCAGTTACATGTATGAAACAGATTCAGCCTAATAAATCTCAGTTGAGGGTCGAAATAAACACAAAATATTTCTTCAAAAAGAGTATATTTTCATACAGTACAGACATGACCAGAACGTAATTATTATTTACATCAGAATAACCAAATAAATACACAACTATTTAATTAATATTATCAATATCTATTCTCGAAGATGCGTTCCACCGACGTCGTCACGGAGGGAAGGGCGGGGCTCCAGGCAGGACAACCAAGCACTTTCAAAGAACTTTTGCAACATTTGATGTCTATTACAAAATTTCGCACCGGCAAACAAGTTTCGGATATACAAACTGGCTCGCGTGAATATATATTTTGAGATTTTTACATCTTTCGAATGAGTCGATAAGTTCGTTTAGAGTTCGAGTCGAAACGTGAGATGCAGGACGAAGCTTTTGCAGTTTGTGTTTGAGAGCGCTTCTGCATGTGGTGGCCTGCGAGGAGCCCGCGTCTGAACACTGGTGCGCATAGCATCGCTATTCACTGGGAAACACACGTCATGACCAGGTGATGGGGTAACATGAGGTGATGAGGGTGAATATACATGGTATGAGATGAGGGCATGAATCAGAAAGGTAAATGTTTCTTTATATTTTTTACACAAGTGATTCCTAAGGGCACGAGCTTTGTGTTTTGATGATGACGTGTGAAACAGAATATAACAAAGTAAATGACAATGTTAATAGAGGGGAAAAAAATGTGCCATTATTATTAAAAAAGGGGGATGAGGACCCGGTCATGGTTTCACGTTTTTGCTTAAGAGTTACCACGGGGAAGCCACGCTTTCGCTGGTAAATAGACAAATTCCTATGGATATTTTTTTCTGGTAGGCTCAGTTCTTCCTAAGTACAGATTTGGTTCACTACAAAAAAAAACTCACAAATAGTTAAGAGATAGCCAATCAGTGGAGAGTACAGACAAAAGCACCAAGAACGCACAAACCAATAATCGCAGCGCTGGGCATAACAGGATTTGTATTTACCTTCGACAACTTAGCTATGGTTGGATATGGGCAGGTGTCGTGGTGGCTAGAGTGCAGCACCCAAATAATTTAGAAAATAGGACGGGAAAAAAGGATAAAATGTACTTTCCATTAAATTTAGGCCTATTACAACCACGGATACAAAATAACGCTTCTTTTTCTTTGGTAAAAACAATTATAAACTAATAATTATCAAGAAATCGCATGTAATATGAAAATATCAAAATTCTTAATGTGAATTCAAATACTTGGAAGGCAATACTGTATGGCTCATATTCTCTCTGCAGAGTATAGGTTTATGACCCATCAGAGAATCACTCGACACAATTTCTCTCTCTCAATAACCAAGAAGTAACTGTGATGCCAAAAAAAAAGTCAGTTACCGGGACCAGGTGGAATTACGAGACATCGCGCTACTTGGTCTTGGAGTGACGGGATTTAGGAAGGAATGTACCCATGATAGGTCAGTGATCATTCAGCTGCCATCACAGGACAAACACTTGCCGTTGGAAACACTTGTCATTAACTCAGGTTTCGGTTAGTCATGTTCACGACTTGCAAAGGAATCATGTCGAAGGCTTGTGTAAGGAATAGGAACAAACCTGGTTGTCTAATTTCACAAAAGCTGAAAGATTTGTAACGTTTATTAAGTTAATTCAAGTGTGAAATATCGAAAAGGCTTTGTGGTGTGACGGTAAGGATGGCAGACGTTTTTTTTTCCAGTGGGAGGGAGGGAAGGTTATGACCGGAGCGTTGTTGGGGTTATATACTGAAAATAATGGTGGGAGGAAAGGGTGCTGCCACCTACCACCAGAACACTTGGGAAGTTCCCACACAGACAGGAGAGAGTCAGAGACAGAATATTATGGTAATGCGAGGGTTTTGCGGTACCAGTGGCGCCAGGAATACAAATAATCCGGGAAAATATCCTTAAAGGAAGAAGAATCACACTTTTTTGTTCACTTTGAGAGAATATTATGTTTATAGTTGTAAATGTTTATGACAGACACTGAGGCTCAGTGCTAGATCATTGTTGCTTAACATGTCTTCTCTAGTTAGTGGTGGCTGCAAGTGTTGGCCAATATGACACTGGGTATTTGACTTCGGAATAACCATATTATATATATATATATATATATATATATATATATATATATATATAATGTACTTTTTAAGCAACCCATATTAGTACAAAATAACAATGAATCTCTCCTAATGGGTCCGCCAACCATGTGATCTCTGCGTCAAAATCATAGGCAGTTTTAGCATCTGGAATCTATCATTAACTCTGTAGAGAAAATTAAGACTTAAAATCAACTTTCATTGGGCAATGACTGGAACGTCCACCAGGCAGTGTGACATGTGGGAGATGAGGGTAAACATGACCCAGCTGTGTCCACTTGGTAGTGTGACATGTGGGAGATGAGGGTAAACATGACCCAGCTGTGTCCACTTGGTAGTGTGACATGTGGGAGATGAGGGTAAACATGACCCAGCTGTGTCCACTTGGTAGTGTGACATGTGGGAGATGAGGGTAAACATGACCCAGTTGTGTCCACTTGGTTGACAGGTAAACGAAAACTTTTTTTTAATGTGGGCCATTAATAATGCACAGAATTAAAACCCTTCGGGAATGGAGGGTTGGGGAGGTGACGTGAAGTTTACGTAAGACTCTTGATCCAAGGAACTAGAGCTACCTTTTTCTTGGATCAGGCGCTGTATGACCCTTAAAGGGACTCAGCGCTACCCGATTATTATTAGTATTGTATATATTATTATTATTTACTGGATTCAGAAATCACAGATGTTGGCGGACTCTCTGGTGTTGACCCAATGGTACTGTGGGAGTAGGCCTAAGTCATGGTGAATTATGCTCATCATTGCTGAGCCATGCTCATCACTGTTGAGCCATGCTCATCACTGTTGAGCCATGCTCATCCCTGTTGAACCATGATCATCACTTTTGAGCCATGCTCATCACTGTTGGGCTATGCTCATCACTGTTGGGCTATGCTCATCACTGTTGGGCTATGCTCATCACTGTTGGGCTATGATCATCGCTGCAGAGCCATGCTCATCACTGCTGAGCCATGCTCATCACTGCAGAGCCATGCTCATCACTGCAGAGCCATGCTCATCACTGATGAGCCATGCTTATCACTGATGAGCTATGACCATCACTGCTGCACCATATACATAAAATCACCTTTGCAATGACTCAGGGGTCACTAATAATGATCCACAAGGTCACACTAGTAATGACCACACAAGGTCACACTAGTAATGACCCACAAGGTCACGCTAGTAATAACCCACAAAGTCACACTAGTAATGCCCACAATGTCACACTAGTAATGACCCACAAAGTCACACTAGTAATGACCCACAAGGTCACACTATTAATGACCCACAAGGTCACACTAGTAATGACCCACAAGGTCACACTAGTAATGACCCATAATGTCACAGTAGTAATGACCCACAAAGTCACACTAGTAATGACCCACAAGGTCACACTAGTAATGAATGACCCACAAGGTCAGACAGCAATTAACCTGAGGTTCTCTAGTGATGAATGAAACAATGATTAATCTTGATGACACACTGGCGCTGAATCCTGAAATCATCACAGATGAACTCCAGCTACACCAGGTCACACTGTGGGTCACTGATGCTGAAAAGCTCTTGATCCAAGGAATTTGGAGTTACCCTTTCCCCCCTCCCTTCTCGTGGATTAAACCTGATTACATCTCATCCCCCCCCAGGGCACTGTATGACCCGGAGGGGGGGGGGTTCAGTACTTCCTGGAAAGGCTGACATTCCCACTGGGGGTGATGGCGAACGGTGTCACAAATACACCACCGTCGTATATGCGGTCCGTCGTTGACCGAAACGTCGTTATGCAGCGCATGAATGTACCGGAATATTTACCCAGAGGATCACATTCGGTATGCCTGCGAACCTTACTGAAGTCTTGTATTACAGATGCCCTCTTGAGATCCCGACCTGTGCTTGGGATGCCTCCGGACAGTGGGAAGAACAGGATCTGGGGAAAGGGGAGGGTAGAAGACTTCTTTCCAAGATTCGTCGTGCTCTTAACAGCTTCGTACCTCTCGTCGCGCGTCAAAAATATCCAGTGTTCGTAGTAGGTATGGATTCAGGTCATTGTAGGTAGGTTTATTAAAATGAAAACAAGAAGACACCCAGAGAAAAGAAAGCACCATAATATTTCCATTACACCCCCGCCATCGGGAGGAGCCAGTGCCCTCTAGCGGGTCACTGGGAAACTACCTTAAGTAGAGTTCGCTGGTTTTCATTTATTTAATAAAGGTTAGTTCCTGAACGCCTCCCTGGGCCGCTAGCCGTCGTGTAGCGACCTTGAAGTAACAGGCTTAGGTTACACACACGTTGGCGAGAGCTTTGCTTCTCGTCTCAGACCTCCAGTGCTCCGTTAGTTTATACTCTACACAGATCGCCCAGTGAGTGGAGCCCTAACACTATGGGGTCTTCAGAGGTCAACACTCGAGGCGGGTCTTTAGTTTCCGTCATTTTCACTGTCTGGGAAGACCACCTTAACGCAAGCACTGATAAGGTTAAATATTTATTTTGCTCTTTGTTGCAGCTTATCAGAGTTTTCAAAAATCATTTCGTTTTTCTTCGAGTTTATGAATTTTAGCGCTGCTATGTCTCCCATGTTCTAATCCATCTGTACAAACGACACTGTACACACAACTGAACCATGGTCCACACGCACGCATCCACTCACACACATACATGCACCCGCAAAACAGCTGCTGTCGGTCCGCTCTTTGGTATACGCTCTACTAACAAGTAGCTTTACGGACTATATACACGTGCAATATGCGACACACTGCCGACCTTCACACAGCGCCGAACTGGGTGTTTGTGCACGCCTTGAGGTGTCCCATGTCTTATTTGCACTGGTAGCGTTAAGGAGGACGAGGCAGGGCGGCCCCAGCAGCCAGCCCCTGCCCCAAAGCAGCTCCTTGGCTCTGCTGACACTCATCTAGGTTATCCTGAGCTTCACCTGGGGTCGTCCCGGGCTCCCATCCGCTCTTTGTTTTTCCCCTGATGATCCGACGGTAGCCAGGTCTCGGACCGGTGGAGAAGATAGGAGGCTAAAGTGGATTAGAGGAGCAGACCGAGCCGCCACTGAGGGCGTGGACGGCCACCAGATGGGTGTGCAGGTGACCAGAAGCGGCTCTTGGGGCCCGCCCTCATTTATCAGCCAATTTGAGTGGATCTGGTAAGTCAGGACGACGATCCAACCCGTTCACCATCTTCTCGATCGACTTTAGTTCTGAAGCGACTGAGGCGGCGTGGGCTATGGAGGCGGCGTGTGCGGCGGAGCGGCGCACGCCTTCCTCCAGACGTGACCCCGCCTTGGGGCTCACCGCCTGGAATGCTGAAGACCCACCCAGCGGAGTCTCTCCTAGCAGGGAGGAGGAGAGCGTGGGCGTGAGGCAGGACGATGACAACGACGATGACAATGACGAAGACAACATGGAAGAGAGGGAAGCGGCGGTAGAGGAGGGCAGGTAAGGGGTGAAGCGAGGCGGCTTGAGGCGGTCAGGGAGTAGAGGTGACGGGGCGGCCGGTGAGGAGGAGGTAGGCGGGGCGGCACTGAGGGAGCCACTGCCACACCCGCTGCTGCCCACCGATGACACGGCCAGGCCCGCAAGACCTTGATACGTGTGTGTGCCTAGCAGGTGGTGGCCGGCGCCAGCCAGCAGGTTGTGAGCCAGCAGCAGGTTATGGGCCACGGGGAGGGACGTGGGCGGAGATAATGGCGATGACCCGTGGGGCGGCGCCCCCGCCCCGGACCCCAGTAAAGGTAGTTGTAAGCTGTGTGGACTCAGACCTGTACCGGAGCCCGGAAGCATGAGACCAGGAAGACCCGCCAGGCCCTGTGCCCCTGGGTAGAGACCATGGGGGTACAAGTAGGGTAGGAGGTGGGGTGGCTGAAAGGGCGGACCCACGCTGATGTTAGGCGCTGGGTCGGAACCGCTGGAACTGGAAGGTTCGTCCTTCTCGGGCGCCGCTTTCTTCAACGCCGCCAGGGACCCCGGGTCGTCCATGTCGGAGTCCAGATCGCTCTTCCGCTTCACGGAGTCTCTACCGGAGTCATCGGCAGCGTTGTTGTTGGTCTCCTCCCCAGACACGTCAGAGTCCATCAGTTCTGCTGGCACAAAAACATATGTTACGTCTCCTGACGACTTCAAAACGTCATCGCCTAGTACAAAACATGACCCACTGACCACAACATAGGTACGTCAGTTTCAGCGTGTCTAGTAAACGTTTCTCATAAAAACGTAACAATTGTACTTTACTAAAGCACTTACTCTCCAAACTTTATTACTTAGTAATGTTTTAAAATGTTCCCTTAGCCTGGCTGGCCGCAAGAGAGTCAAGTCACATGATTAGTAGACGGAGGATCGAGCCTCCATCCGCCCTTGCGCAAAATGATTCACACGGGTTTAACACACATACAGACTAAAAAAAACAATAATTCAAACTAGTGAGGTGTCATCAATGTTAATTTTTTAACCACACGGACCACCTCTCACTAAGGTAGAGCGGCCTAAAGCAAGAACCTTGTTAGTGTAACTAATTACCACTACTATGTGATTTGCTCATTCCCATTATTATAATCAGAAATAAACGCTAAACCGAAGGAGCTATACAGCGCTAATGCGAATCTCTAAACTCGCAGGAGTCAGCGAGGTACTGACCGTGCGGCGCGTCGCTGTGAGAGTCTGTCGTTCCCACCACGTCTAGTCGTTCGTCGTCGTCGTCGTCGTCGTCCTTGTGGTTCTCGGACTCCATGGGCGCAGAGTTGTCTGGGTAGTTCCTGATGTTGGGAAGGGCGATCTGGTGGTCGATTTTTTGCTCTTCAGAAGACCGAGTCATCACTACGTTCCTGCAGAATGTAGAACTGCAAAATTTAGTCCAAAATCTGCATTGTTATGACGCAAAAAGAGAACACCGAAGAAGAAAAATATATATGATACACATGGATGTGTATAATGTATAACAAAACACGTGGATAAACGTATAAATGAGGTTACACAGGATAAATGTATAATATATAAGGTAAGAAACAGTTAAGAGCGATATAAGCGTAAACTGGAAGCATAAAGAATGAACCTATGTGACGATGTTTCGCTCACAGGTCAACGTTTGCAAATCCTGGAAAAGTTCATCTGTGCGCGAAACTTCGTTCAAATCAAAATTTACTATGCTATAAGTGTCTTCAAGCTAATGTATCCCTTCCACGGAAGCGCCTTCATGCAGGTGAAGGGCTCTTCATCCAAAGAATCTGAGGTACTGTCTTTCCTTCGATCGAATCTCATTCCCTCCTTTATCCCTGACGGTATATCACCACTTTGGGTTTAGTGTTCACTCATGAATACCAAACCCATATTTTTTTTACCTCACCGAGGCTGTGGGTCCCCATTATTCACACCAGAGGTGGACCCCATATTACATACGTAATTATAATTCAGGTATTATGGGGGGAAATCTAGAATTTATCGGATTAGTATTTCACTAGTGAGGAGGCGTTAAAACCGTAAGGGTGGGGAGGGGAAGATGAATGGTTGGCAGTATAGTTTTGACGAGGAAGGGAATGGTACTTCTAGTTCCTTAGATCAAAAGCCCTTCAATAGTATGAAGTTACTGGACTAATATGTACTAATAATGTTTTGGTAGTAATGAGTGATCAATATTATTCTTATTAGTATCGAAAAACTTGCGTATATGTGATCAACACTCGTAAGTGAGAAAGATTTATTTTGGTGCAAGATTGTCCTCTTCGGGGCAGTTATTTCCTCTCTTAATTTTAATTCCACTGGTGCAAAATATTGATTCAACGACGCTCTTAGTGTTTTCTTCGTCAGGATCAGTGACTTCTACCGCTAGGACTTGCATAATAATGGTCAGCTGATTGAACAACTGCTGGTGTATCTGTGCCAGTGAACCAACCTGTTATATGAAAGATCAGTAAATCGTTATAAAGTGAATATTGCCTTATAAACACCTAGCTTTGGTGCTCATCATATAGTCCCTCTCCCTCAGTCTCTCTCTCTCTCTCTCTCTCTCTCTCTCTCTTCTCCCTGCCCAGGGCATCATCACCTCGCCTCACCGCCCATAACTGCCTCTCTTAGTGTCACCATTTCCGGCTTGAGCAGCCTCCCTCGCGGTCCTCTCATTATCTCAGGGCAGGTGTGAGTTCTGCCGCCTCTGATCCCCAGGTAGGCCGCCCACAAGAGCTGCATAGGCGTCAGTAGGCTTCGGTAGACGAGTTAAAAACCCGGGAGCAACGAAGCAGAAGGCCGGCCCGGTGTGAGGCATCGCCCCAGCAGGCGGTTCCTCTCGCCTGCCGACAATAGCGGCCGCTGGAGGGACCTTAGACCTCCGTAATTACGGTCTGAATGCCCAAATGTACTTCCGTGCATGCTTCTCGCTGGTCGCCCGGAGTACCGTGCTCGGCGTGCCTCTTACCTCTTAATAATTGTGGTAGTTCATCTGCTTGACCTTTAGGAAACAACATTGGTACACAATTATATATACAAGGGGTGGACAAAATAACATGAAACACCTGGTGACTGAACTATCGAACTATCAAATGACTGAATAATCAATTTAAATGTGCTAAAGGTCCCTTTTAGCGCTATTTTCCCAGACGATAATGCACCAATTCACACTGTTAGAGTAGTTCAAAACTGTCATGAAGAATATGAAAGTGAAGTCGAACACTTGGACTGGCCACCACAATCGCCGCATCTAAATATTATTGAGCATCTGTGTGGGGGTCAATTGGAACAGCAAGTCAGGAACTGATTTCCTCCACCGTCGTCTTTGGAACAGTTAGAGCAGTGTTTTGAGGAATGACTCAAAATTCCCCTGGATACTGTTCAAATGCTATATGAATAAATTCCTCGACGGTGTTGTTTTAGTTGCTAATGGAGGACCAACTCTCCATATTGAAAAAAAAATGTTATAGAACAAGGTATTCATATTATTTTGTCTAACCAACCCATATATATATATATATATATATATATATATATATATATATATATATATATATATATATATATATATATATATATATACATGTATATATATATGAGCAATAAAATCACAGTAAATAAGGGATATCATAATATGCAAAATAACCAGAGTGAAATTCCAAGCGCTTTCATGATTTGAATTTCCCTCCTTTTAGAGAATCTCGTAAACTCGTCCACTAACCTTTGCCACTTCTCTTCAGACTCTCTGAATAGAACTGTCATCGGTAAACAACAGCAGTGACAACTTCCACCTCGTATCAGATTCATAACCTTTTAATCCCACAACTCTTGCCAACACTTTACCGCAATTTTATATATATATATGTCGTGCCTAATAGGTAAAACTGGTCAATTAGCAAGAACTCATTTAAAATTAAATTCTTTCTAAAATTTTCTCTTGTACGTTCAGAGATATATTTTTTTCATTAATGTTAATGTAAAAAAATTTAATTTTGCACCAAAAGGATCTTTGAAAACTTACCTAACGTTATTACAACAAGCGCAATTTAATTTAGCCTAACCCAACTAAATATATTTTAGATACGTTTACAATAATTTAATAATAAACAAACACAATGAAATATATTTTTTCGTTAGGTTCAGAATGATTTTTGCGATATTATTGCATACACAAATTTTCGCTTGTCTTATATGGCAAGAAGAGCGTTACTATTTAAGCCAAAATCGAAAGTTTTACCTAATCGGCACGACATATATATATGTCTGGCAGGGATGGAGGGTTCTTGTAAGGTAGCTAGCTCTGCGTCAGCAGCTGACGCTCCATACACGTTATGTTTACCTTCGCCAAGAGGTTCTTCCCTGTCGCTCTCCTCACGGCGCCTCACACAACCTTTTCCAGCGGCGCGGCATTTGTGCCAAGTCTGAGGCTGGGTGGGACCTTCAGCACCCGTCCTGTCGCTATTTGCACTTCTTTAGATGTTGATCTCTCTCAGCTACACTCCAGTCAGCATAACAAATAACAGGGGAATCTGGCAAGTCTATAATTCTGCTGTTCGTTTTGGTATATCTGAAGGGATACCTTAAGCGCTTCCATTTGCTAAAGCTTTCTAAAATCTTCTCCAAGTGTGCACATCGTCTCACACCCAATACTGGTGTGTAGACTTTGCACTTGGCCAGCACGAATAAAAGTTTGCAAAAAGAACGTGGAAAATAAACTGTCGGCGAAGGCGACTGAAATACGTTCGTGCACACACTCCCGGAAGGTAACTGGTGCACACACTCCCGGAAGGTAACTGGTGCACACACAGGTGAGGAAGTAAAGGAAGATGTATTACAACTCTCTTGAAAATATGATATTTTAATGATCTGATTCATGTCGAAAATACGCCATATTGTGTTAAGAAATGCCTAGCATCATCTGCAAAAAGCGACAAGTAGATGATTTAATCTGGGAGATTGTTTACAGATCAGAAAGAATATGTACTGTACATTAAAAAAAATTACAAGTGCTGTAAAAATTAGTTAATAGACAAATGAATGAGGTGTATCCAGTCCTAGATTTGACAAATTTGCAATTTCTTGTTGTAGTGAGTGCACCAGTTTGGTCACTTCATTCCAGACGAACAAATTCGAAAAAAAACAAATACCTAACCAGAGAGCCTATTCCAGATGTGTCCTTCAGAGGGCAGTGTCCTAATGCTGGTGAAGAGTCCCACTTGTTCCTCCCACTAATTCCTCCCACAAGTTCCTCCCACTAGTGGGACTCTAATGAGCCTGCGAGGCCCGGGAGGAGGGTGACCTTTCCAAGGATTGCCTTAATGCTAGTGAAAGGCTTTCGGTCCGAGAAACTGGAGCCACCCTTCCCCTTCCTCAGATTAAACGTGATTACCTTCATTTCTCCAGGCGCTATGATCTCTGCGGGTTTAGCGCTTCCCTATCAAAATAATGAGAATTTTGAATGATTATTTTCTTTACTAGGGAAGAGCGAGAGGGGGATTAAGGGGATTTTGTATTGGGAAGGGGTGAATGGGAGGGAGGGTAGAGTTGTGACTGGTGAAGGAGAGAATGAGAGGGAGGGGAGTGTTGTGAATCAGGCATAACTAAAGGGTAAGTCACAAGTGTCTCAGAGGAAAGGACTGAGAGAGGAAGCATCGCCTAATTTCACTTGTACGACGTCATCAGATTGACCCTAACTCCATGGATCCTCTTTCTCCTCCTCCCATTTATTTGCCTCTTAGGATCATCCTTTCAGCTCCCTCCTATCTTTTCTTCCTTCCCTATACTGTACTCCAATGATCCTTCTCCTCCCACGCAATAGACTCTTTAAATCTTCCTCTGCAACCTTTGCACTTAATTTAGCCTACAGCACGACTGTGTGTGTGTGTGTGTGTGTGTGTCTGTATCTGTATGTCTTCAGGACATTACTATTTACACGCTCACCTTCCTGGAAACTTACACGCTCACCTTCCTGGAAACTTACACGCTCACCTTCCTGGAAACTTACACGCTCACCTTCCTGGAAACTTACACGCTCACCTTCCTGGAAACTTACACGCTCACCTTCCTGGAAACTTACACGCTCACCTTCCTGGAAACTTACACGCTCACCTTCCTGGAAACTTACACAGCTCACCTTCCTGGAAACTTACACGCTCACCTTCCTGGAAACTTACACGCTCACCTTCCTGGAAACTTACACGCTCACCTTCCTGGAAACTTACACGCTCACCTTACGTCTGGACAGCACTAATACTTACCTCGCCTGACCTCAACAATTGCCACAGATCACACCTCGCAATTTTCTGCCTAAAATTACACCTCTGAGCTGGCGACACGAGTCCCACTTTATCTGTAAAATGTCAGGAAAGCAGCAGCGACAGCCACCTCCTCCCCCTCTACCAGCTTTATTACCTTGCCCCCTCCCCCCTTCACTTCCTCTTACCTACTTCCCTCCTCACCCCTTTTTTTGCCTCCCTCTACCTACCTTCTGACCCCCACTCCATCTATCTCGTCACCCGCCTCCTCAAGTGTTACAACACCTGTGTCTCCAGTGGATGGTGGGAAGTGCTTGAGCTACAGTGTTTGAGTGATGTAGATCAGACCACAGGTTAGGTCGCCCCCGCCACCCTTTCCTATAGTCAACCACAGGTCAGGTCACCGCTGGACTTCCCACCAATGAATGCTGTTGATGGTCAGGACATGTCTATCAACACAAAACAGGCTCTCAAATGGAGAGCATTACCATTATTTACAAAAGAAGTGCTAGAACCGTGCACACTGTCCAGGGCACGGGATGTATTCAGGTTTATTCCAAGGAAGGATAGTTCCAGTTCCTTAAATCAAGAGGTGAGCATCATGGCATCACACGACACAAGAATGTAGACCTGTGCTTGATGTTCCTGTCTCGGGAGACGCCAGCACTCAAGTCAGGGATGTCGAGGTGTCAAGGAGCCCACCAAGACATCTTAATGAAGAAATAAACGTCCCAGGAGAGAGTAAAGATCCATCTTGCTAAATTAAACACGTCTTAGAGTGCGGTTAATTATTTAACTGAGCTGATTAATCAAATATATGATAATTGTAACTAATATATTTACCCTTCAAAGGAATGCCTCGATGCTGCTCCAGGGCTCTTCATCCAAATATTTGGAACTACTTTCCATTTCCTTGGATCAAACTTGATGAACTCCCGTTTCTTTTCACATAAATCTAACAATAACTTTAAGCTGGCATTCATGATCCGTAAATCTAGGCAAGATGTGAATAAATCCACCCTGCTTAAATCCCCTTACTGTGCTGGCAGGCTGAAGGGGATTACAGCAAATCAGCCTAGCTGGGGTTAGTGGCCCTGGTGGGGGTTAGTAGTCCTGGTGTGGGGTTATTGGCCTTTGTGTGGGTTTAGTGGCCCTGGTGTTGCGTTATTGGCCCTGGTGTGGGGTTAGTGGCTCTGGTGTGGGGTTTGTGGCCCTGTTGTGGGGTTAGCGGCCCTGGTGGAGCTAGTGGCCCACCTCACTTTAGGGTATTACTTAACATGACAATGTTTTGGTTTCCTTGTGGAGATGTGACCCATCCTCAGTGCGTAAAAAGCACACACGGGGCCAGGAGCTATGACTCGACTCATGCAACCACATATAGGTGAGCACACACACACACACACACACGCGCACGCTGTACGTTATTCAAGTGTTGACAACCCATTCACGTCCAACATGGCTCATATATCATTTTTTTACATCACACATCCCCTGGGAATCACTGAGAATGAAATTAAATGGACCCGAAAATTTCGAACACGATCGATTGCGGCCACAAAGCCAATTTTCCAGAGAAGCGTTAGGAATTACTGGTGATGTCAGAAGACTAGCAGCTATACTAGTGATCCCAGGTTAGCAGTTATTATACTAGTCATATCAGTTTAGCACCTCATACTAGTGATGTCAGAATATGAGTTATATTTTTAATGTCAGAATATTAGTTATATTACAGATGTCAGGATGTTAGGGGTAGTTTGAACAGAGATGATGTCATGGGTTATTAAACCAGTGAAGTCAGCGTGCCCTGAACTAATACATCAGTGGTGACTTCAGTGTAGCTGTAGCGACTTCAGCGTTTTGTTAAGGACGATATAAGGATGTCATTAAGGGATGGAAGCCATTACAATTCTTGGAGACCCTACTGATGGTGCGGAAACCTACAAGCGGCGGGGAAGCCACAAGCGGTGAGATGCTACAAGCGGCGGGGAAGCCACAAGCGGTGAGATGCTACAAGCGGTCATAGAACAAAAGACGGCGCGCGCACACACGAAGAACGGTTCAACCAAATTCCATAAAATCCATGGTGAACCTCTACGCACGTAGAGGTTCGTATAGAGCCTGGGGAATTAAGGGGGAGGAGGAGGAGGGTAGTAATCAGTTTTCATCTGAGGAAGGATAGGATCAACAGCTCCAGTTTCATGGATGTAGAGCTAGTCACTGTCGTCTAGGGTCCAACTAACGAGAACAAGCAAGATAGACGAGGATAAAGTGTAGGATAAACTAAGAGACAAAATATGAACTTCAAGACATAAGGGCAAGCGAAAGGAATAAGGATAAACTGAAGGAGTAAAAACAAAAGAAGAAAAAACAATGTACAAGAAACGAACCCAGAAAATTAAAAAGAATTAAGACGAAGCAAAGGTCCAAGAATGAAAGGAGGAAGTCAAAATGAAAACAAGTTTATATATATATATATATATATATATATATATATATATATATATATATATATATATCGTGGGAACAAGCACTGGCCCTATAAGTCAAGTCACACCCCAATGACTAGTACTCATTGCATCCCTTCCTCCCCTCTTTCTTTCCCCAAACCATTTCACCCCTACTTTCTCCCCCTTCCCCTCAGTGTGTGTGTGTGACGTGAGTGCTGCGTGTGACGTGTAGGGGCGTCACAGAGTAACAACAGTCGTCACAACATAGTTTTGCTGCTTCCTGACACTGGTGGTAAGAAGTGTGTTGGATGCGCCGCTGTGATAGCTCACGCTATCTGGGTATTGGGTATAGGGTACTGGATACTGCGTATTTGCAGTGGTTGAATTACAGCTCGAGTCTCCGTTAGCTGAGTATTCTTGTAACCTCTTGTGTTTTTTAAGTTACTGCTGCACCTTCCCTGCTCCCTCGCCTGTTCTTACAAATGCATTTGTAAAAGATCGAGAGAGAGAGAGAGAGAGAGAGAGAGAGAGAGAGATGTATCTTCGTGAACAGCTGCGTAAAACCCTGTTGGCTGACATGATTCATCTCTTTCGTAACTGTTTGCGAAGCTGTGAACTATTTCAGCTTCCACTTCATCGATACTCAGTTTCACTTCTTCGCTAATCTGACACCATAACAGTGATTTCTGACGCTGGTGACGCGTCTGGCTTTGCAGTTTCTAACTGTGTCCTTCGCTCTCATCCTTCCCATGACAAGCAGTTCACCCTCTCCGTGCCAAGGAGTATTTTGTATGTCGTGATCGTGTTTCCTCTTTGTTTTCTGAACTTTCCATCTCGTGACACTGGAATAACGGACAGAGGCCCACAAGTATTGTACCACTGACACTTCACAAGTAGTGTCCCACTGACACTTCACAAGTAGTGTCCCACTGACACTTCACAAGTAGTGTCCCACTGACACTTCACAAGTAGTGTCCCACTGACACTTCACAAGTAGTGTACCACTGACACTTCACAAGTAGTGTACCACTGACACTTCACAAGTAGTGTACCACTGACACTTCACAAGTAGTGTACCACTGACACTTCACAAGTAGTGTACCACTGACACTTCACAAGTAGCGTCCCACTGACACTTCACAAGTAGTGTACCACTGACACTTCACAAGTAGTGTACCACTGACACTTCACAAGTAGTGTACCACTGACACTTCACAAGTAGCGTCCCACTGACATTTCACAAGTATTGTACCACTGACACTTCATGGTTGGTGTTTCTCACTTCCAGTACCAGTCTGGTTGAGAACCTTTGTACTTTATTGAAACTCAGGTATGTAGCTTCAGGTGTCTAAATTAGTTGTTCGTATCTATAAACCCTGTTGATACCCTTACCAGTGTTACATACCACACGGGTGTTACTTTCCGTGCTTCAGGGGATACTTGAGGCGTGTTGATGAACCCTAAGATGCATGGCATGAAATTTGGATACAGAAGATCCCTCAAGAACACTGGAGAAGCAGAGCAGACACTATCACAACACTGGAGAAGCAGAGCAGACACTATCACAACACTGGAGAAGCAGAGCAGACACTATCACAACACTGGAGAAGCAGAGCAGACACTATCACAACACTGGAGAAGCAGAGCAGACACTATCACAACACTGGAGAAGCAGAGCAGACACTATCACAACACTGGAGAAGCAGAGCAGACACTATCACAACACTGGAGAAGCAGAGCAGACACTATCACAACACTGGAGAAGCAGAGCAGACACTATCACAACACTGGAGAAGCAGAGCAGACACTATCACAACACTGGAGAAGCAGAGCAGACACTATCACAACACTGGAGAAGCAGAGCAGACACTATCACAACTCACTAGATGCTCAGAGATAAGATTAGATTTTTGCTGCTAAAGCGGCTAGCTTAACTGTGCAGCCATATCCATTCTGTGGATGGTAGAGCAAGAGCATATGGATACAAAAAAGGCCTGGGAACTAGGCCCCCAAAAAGGGACATAGACAATGCCGGTAATGGCAAGTTATTTGAAATGGAAGGAAACAGGAGACACACAAGTATTAATCAGAAACTCAAATGAGCTACAGGAACATGGAAAATATATTAGTGTTAGAGAAGTGAGCAAATGAAAGGAGTTATTATACTGGAGGTCAACTCAGTACATGGAATCGAAGGTTGATATGACAATTCCCCCCAACAAAAAAATGGGCATCAACACTAGTTAATCGAGATGCAAAAGCAGGCCTCAAGAGCTGGAACTCAACACAGCTGACACAATTGGGTGAATACAAACAGGTAAATGCCCACACCCGCTTCGCTACGGCGTTATAATGAAGTGGTGTTAGTGGAGCAGTAGTGGAAGTACTGGAGGGGCAGGCTAGGCGGCAGGCAAGGTGGCAGGCAAGGCGTGGTGATGGCATAAACCACAAAGGGCTTGGTGATGCCGCTAGTGCTGTGGTAACTAATGGTAATTCCTTAATTCAGAGTGTCGGGGGTGGTGGCACAATGCCACCACCACAGGGCTCCGACCAGCCACTGGGAAACCACAATGGTCGCTCTCTCCTCAACCACTCCTCCCATCCTCAAAGGACCACTATTAACATACTTTGACCATATTTTTAGCCTCTCTCAATGGCGTTATACTTGTAGCATGAAGGAGGGAGAGAGAGAGAGAGGGAAGGGGGTGTTGTCAGTAGCCTGAAGGGGGTGATAGTTTCCTTGTCATGTTGTGATTGTTGGTGTTTGTATTAAGGAAGTTTTTGTTGTCCTGTTTGGTTTATTATTTTTTTTTCCTTCTCCAGGAGAGAGATTTTCTTGTTAAAAGGACACAAGTGCAACTAATGCGACATTTTGTTGTGACAACGTTTCGCTCTCCAGGAGCCTTTTACTTAACATATTGTTGGTAATTCTACCAACATTAATACAGACATTTTCCTATCTTTGTTTTCTTAGCTTTAGTCTTTAGATGTTAAAAAAAATTAAGAAAAGAGGAAAACTTTCAAAAAAATGTATAATATATGACTGATATCGTTGAAGCCCTTTACCCCTCTCTCTCTCTCTCTCTCTCTCTCTCTCTCTCTCACACACACACACACACACACACACACACAGGGAGAGAGGGGACCAAGTAGCGATCAGTGAAGAGGTGGGGCCAGGAGCTGAGTCTCGACCCCTGCAACCACAATTAGGTGAGTACGCACGCACGCACGCACACACACACAGGTCATCCATAAATGAAAATTGATTTAAATGAAAAAAAAATGTCTCTTTTAGAACTTTATGCATCGTCTAACTTTATCCTGATTTCTTGATCTTATTTACTTGTTAATGAAAATAAGATAGCGGACACATTACACAAATATCCTAAATTGGCTTGCAAAAGATAAGAGCGTAGATATAAAAACGCAGATACTCCTCTTAACCCCTTTTGGGGCCCTTTTTTTTAATCCAAAATGCTCTTGCGCTACCGTGCACAGGATGGATAAGGAGTGTACAATAAATTGCTTCGGTGACAAAATCTAATCTAAGACACTCCGGGAACCGAAGATGGACAGCACAAAGGAAGGGATCACCGCGAGGGGACACAGCAGGAAATTGAACACTTCAAGGAATTAAAATGACTTAGGGATGAATTTATTAAGCGAGGGGAAGAGAGTCGAACTCGCTGTGAGGGGAAACTAATAGAGGCGAACTTGAAGCACGGATCCAAATGTTGTGTATATATATATAAATATATATATATATATATATAATGGGGTCCACCTCTGGTGTAAATTGTGGGTCCCATAGCCTCGGAGAAGTGGATAAAAAGGCTTCAAGGAAGAATATTTAGATGTCTTTCTGAAGCCATTTGAGTATTCCACTTCCCCTACCACCCTATCTTTTATTAAATATATATAAAATTTAAATATATATAAAATTTATATATATATATATATATATATATATATATATATATATATATATATATATATATATATATATATGAGGGTATCTGTGGTCAAGATATGGGGGCCCAGGAGCTACAATTATGCGAGTGTACTCGTGTACCCTTGTGTTGCAAGTGTCATAAACACTGCCCAATTAGCAGGTAAATCCCCAGGTGGTCATTCAAAAGTATTTTAGAAAGCTTTATCACGTCCTTAATAAAGCATAAAGCAGTAGATGAAACGTAGTATGATAAAGCACTACTTTGGGCGAAACGTTGTATAATAAGGGATTTCCCTATTGAATTTGACTTTCATTACCACTCATCGGCTTGGTCACCGACTTGGCCGCGGGGCGTTGACCCCCGAAACCCTCCCCAGGTATACTCCAGGTATTGTTTAGCAGGTAAACCCCAAGATGAAAGGGAGATGAAACCCCGAGTGTATGGAAATATAACTAGTTGGATGAATCTTATTAGAGTGGCATGGCCCAGTGGTTAGCACACTGACCTGCCAGTTTTAGGACTCGTTTGCCATGGGTTCGATCCCCACCCGTTCTGAGATCTGAAGAGGGTCTCCCGAGTTCTAAACTTACAGATCATTTCTTCTTATGTCATTTCCCGTCCATATACTCGATTGTACTCCTGTCACCCTTATACTTCCTTTCTTATTTTCCCCTTACTTTTTTTTCCTCTAAGAGTACGTACTCCCATTTGCAACTCCTTCCCCTTCCCTTTAAGCCCATTATATCACAAATTAACCCCTTGAAATGTACCATTTCAAGACTTTAAGAAGGCTCAGCGGCCCACATGTCAGTCCCTTGGAAGCTCTTTGAAAAATTTGCATAAAGAATTGCCGACTTACGGGTGAATACTTCTCAATGAACGCCTCACAGCTTTTTCACACTCTCCAGATGGCCCGCAAAACCAACGCGAGCGCGCTCGCTTGCGTGCGCCTGAGGAATTAGCATATTGAAAGACTTTACCGTCACTACTGCTTCTTCCGGTGCTTCCAAGGACTTGCTACTCAAGATGCCAACACAAGAAAAGATGCGTTTCTTGCATCTCTCTCAGGCTCATTTGCGTGATTAGTTTCCCCAGTCCTTGAGAACAGTTTGTTTATATCCATCGAGGCGATGCTAAAGAGCAGTGTGAACGAATGGTCGGGTGAGCTGGCGAATTAGTGAGTGAGCTGATAAGCGAGTAACCTGGCAGGTGAATGAGCTGACGAATTAGCGAGCCACCTGATAAGCGAGTGAGCCGAGCTAACAAGTGAGCGTTTTACAGTGTAATGTACACGCCAGTGGAATAATTATACTCATCCTGTATATTATTTAATACACTCTCATTTTTTTGTGCCCACACTAATTACCAATATGAATTAGTTATGCTTAATTACAGTTTTGTCTCCGGCAAACTTTGGATGCTGCTGACACAGAGGGAAAATGTGCGCACTGATATGGCAGAAATATATTCCAACAACTCATTTACATATGTATCATCGGCACATATATATTTTTTTTGTGTGTGCGTCATATCGTGATATATTTCAACTGAAGAACATCGTGTTAGTGTCGTAATTAATTTGTATTATGCTAAGCTCAGCACGACGACAAAAAAAAATCTAATAATTTTAGAATAAAATATGTTTGTATAAGCATATTATTCAACGTTCAAAATAATAGCTGTGTCAATTTCCATACAGAAAAAGTATAATTACTAACTATTAACTTGAATTCTTGTGAAATATATATATATATATACATTATATATATATACATATGTATATATAAATTTTATATATATATAAATTATATATATATATATTTATAAATTTATATATATATATATATAAATTATATATATATATATATATATTATATAAATTATATATATATATATATAAATTATATATATATATATATATATAATTATATATATATATGTATATATATAATTTATATATATATGTATATATATAATTTATATATATATATGTATATATATAATTTATATATATATATATGTTATATATAATTTATATATATATGTATATATATAATTTATATATATATGTATATATATAATTTATATATATATATGTATATATATAATTTATATATATATGTATATATATAATTTATATATATATATGTATATATATAATTTATATATATATATGTATATATATAATTTATATATATATGTATATATATAATTTATATATATATGTATATATATAATTTATATATTTTTTTTTATTAACACATCGGCCGATTCCCACCAAGGCAGGGTGGCCCGAAAAAGAAAAACTTTCATCATCATTCACTCCATCACTGTCTTGCCAGAAGGGTGCTTTACACTACAGTTATAAAACTGCAACATTAACACCCCTCCTTCAGAGTGCCGGCACTGTACTTCCCATCTCCAGAACTCAAGTCCGGCCTGCCGGTTTCCTGAATCCCTTCATAAATGTTACTTTGCTCACACTCCAACAGCACGTCAAGTATTAAAAACCATATGCCTCCATTCACTCCTATCAAATACGCTCACACATGCTTGCTGGAAGTCCAAGCCCTCGCACACAAAACTTCCTTTACCCCTCCCTCCAACCTTTCCTAGGCCGACCCCTACCCCGCCTTCCCTCCACTACAGATTTATACACTCTCGAAGTCACTCTGTCTCGTTCCATTCTCTCTACATGTCCAAACCACCTCAGCAACCCCTCCTCAGCTCTCTGAACAATCGTTTTGGTAATCCCGCACCTCCTCCTAATTTCCAAACTCCGAATTCTCTGCATTATATTCACACCACACATTGACCTCAGACATGACATCTCCACTGCCTCCAGCCTTCTCCTCGTTGCAACATTCATCACCCATGCTTCACACCCATATAAGAGCGTTGGTATAACTATACTCTCATACATTCCCCTCTTTACTTCCATGGACAAGGTTCTTTGTCTCCACAGACTCCGAAGTGCTCCACTCACCCTTTTCCCCTCATCAATTCTATGATTCACCTCATCCTTCATAGACCCATCCGCCGACATGTCCACTCCCAAATATCTGAATACATTCACCTCCTCCATACTCTCTCCCTCCAATCTGATATCCAATCTTTCGTCACCTATTCTTTTTGTTATCCTCATCACCTTACTCTTTCCTATATTCACTTTCAATTTTCTTCTTTTACACACCCTACCAAATTCATCCACCAACCTCTGCAGCTTCTCTTCAGAATCTCCCAAAAGCACAGTGTCATCAGCAAAAAGCAACTGTGACAACTCCCACTTTGTATTTGCTTCTTTATCTTTTAGCCCAACACCTCTTGCCAAGACCCTCGCATTCACTTCTCTTACAACCCCATCTATAAATATATTGAACAACCACGGTGACATCACACATCCTTGTCTAAGGCCCACTTTTACTGGGAAATAGTCCCCTTCCCTCCTACACACTCTAACCTGAGCCTCACTATCCTCATAAAAACTCTTCACTGCTTTCAGTAACCTTCCTCCTATTCCATACACCTGCAACATCTGCCACATTGCCCCCCTATCTACCCTATCATACGCCTTTTCCAAATCCATAAATGCCACAAAAACATCTTTACCCTTATCCAAATACTGTTCACCTATATGTTTCACTGTAAACACTTGGTCTACACACCCCCTACCTTTCCTAAAGCCCCCTTGTTCATATATATAATTTATATATATATATATGTATATATATAATATATATATATATGTATATATATAATTTATATATATATATGTATATATATAATTTATATATATATATGTATATATATAATTTATATATATATGTATATATATAATTTATATATATATATGTGTGTATATATATAATTTATATATATATATGTATATATATATATAATTTATATATATATATGTATATATATATAATTTATATATATATATGTATATATATATAATTTATATATATATATGTATATATATATAATTTATATATATATGTATATATATATAATTTATATATATATATATGTATATATATATAATTTATATATATATATGTATATATATATAATTTATATATATATATATGTATATATATATAATTTATATATATATGTATATATATATAATTTATATATATATGTATATATATATATTTATATATATATGTATATATATATAATTTATATATATATATGTATATATATATAATTTATATATATATATGTATATATATATAATTTATATATATATATATGTATATATATAAAATTTATATATATATATATGTATATATATATAATTTATATATATATATGTATATATATATAATTTATATATATATATGTATATATATATAATTTATATATATGTATATATATATATAATTTATATATATATATATGTATATATATATAATTTTATATATATATGTATATATATATAATTATATATATATATATATAGTATATATATATAATTTATATATATGTATATATATATAATTTATATATATGTATATATATATAATTTATATATATGTATATATATATAATTTATATATATGTATATATATATAATTTATATATATATATGTATATATATATAATTTATATATATATGTATATATATATAATTTATATATATATATGTATCAGATTGGAGGGAGAGAGTATGGAGGAGGTGAATGTATTCAGATATTTGGGAGTGGACATGTCGGCGGATGGGTCTATGAAGGATGAGGTGAATCATAGAATTGATGAGGGGAAAAGGGTGAGTGGAGCACTTCGGAGTCTGTGGAGACGAAGAACCTTGTCCATGGAAGTAAAGAGGGGAATGTATGAGAGTATAGTTATACCAACGCTCTTATATGGGTGTGAAGCATGGGTGATGAATGTTGCAACGAGGAGAAGGCTGGAGGCAGTGGAGATGTCATGTCTGAGGTCAATGTGTGGTGTGAATATAATGCAGAGAATTCGGAGTTTGGAAATTAGGAGGAGGTGCGGGATTACCAAAACGATTGTCCAGAGAGCTGAGGAGGGGTTGTTGAGGTGGTTTGGACATGTAGAGAGAATGGAACGAGACAGAGTGACTTCGAGAGTGTATAAATCTGTAGTGGAGGGAAGGCGGGGTAGGGGTCGGCCTAGGAAAGGTTGGAGGAGGGGTAAAGGAAGTTTTGTGTGCGAGGGCTTGGATTTCCAGCAAGCATGTGTGAGCGTATTTGATAGGAGTGAATGGAGGCATATGGTTTTTAATACTTGACGTGCTGTTGGAGTGTGAGCAAAGTAACATTTATGAAGGGATTCAGGGAAACCGGCAGGCCGGACTTGAGTTCTGGAGATGGGAAGTACAGTGCCGGCACTCTGAAGGAGTAGTGTAAAGCACCCTTCTGGCAAGACAGTGATGGAGTGAATGATGATGAAAGTTTTTCTTTTTCGGGCCACCCTGCCTTGGTGGGAATCGGCCGATGTGTTAATAAAAAAAAAAATAATATGTATATATATATAATTTATATATATATATATGTCGTGCCGAATAGGTAAAACTTGCGATTTTGGCTTAAACAGCAACGCTCTTCTTGCCGAATAAAGCAAGCGAAAATTTGTGTATGCAATAATTTCGCAAAAATCATTCAGAACCTAACGAAAAAAAAAAGTATTTCATTGTGTTTGTTTATTATTAAATTATTGCAAACATGTCTAAAATATATTTAGTTGGATTAGGTTAAAATAAATTGCGCTTGTTATAATAAGGTTAGGTAAGTTTTCTAAGATTCTTTCGGTACACAATTATTATTTTTTACATTAACATGAATGAAAAAAATATACCTCTAAACGTACAAGAGAATTTTTTTAGAAAGGACTTAATTTTAAACGAGTTCTTGCTAAGTGACCAGTTTTATTTATTCGGCACTGCATATATACATGCGTACATATAGGAGGGGCGTTGATGCCGGTGAACGGCTCGTGATGCAATGAATTTGGGATTCCCTTTAATCAAACCTGATCAGTGTCCTATTCCCCAGGTGCAGTAACGCCCTTGCGAGTTTACACTGACCCAGGAATCAATGGAACATTTGCCTCTCTCCTCGAACCCTGTGTTGAGATCTTAGAAGAACTGTGTTACATGCTCAAGAAATACTTACTTCTTCTCTCTCTTCCCTGCGCCAGTGTCCCGGAAGCCCTTGGCGAAGGGGTTGTTGTCGATCTTGAGTTGGGTGATCTAGCGAGGGAGACAAGGAGAGAATTATGAGAGTTACTTTGGTTAACATGGATGTGAGGGGCTAGATGGCTCTAGCTCCTGTCTTTGTATGTGTGTTTTAGTTATTTGTCAAAGGCACTTGCCTATAGATAGTGTGTGTACTCACCTAGTTGTGGTTGCAGAGGTCGAGTCAAAGCTCCTGGCCCCGTGTGTGTGTGTGTGTGTGTGTGTGTGTGTGTGCGGGCGTGCGTATGTGCGCGTCTCAGTCATTTTTAAAGAACAGTTCGAAAATATTTAACCAGTTTTACCAAAATTACTGCTAACATTAACAACCATAACAATTTATATATATATATATTTATATATATATATATATATATATATATATATATATATGAACAAAAATAACAAAATCCCATAGAAAAAAAGGAAACGTCAGAATACATAACAGATGTTAATCATTTTACGAGAACTTTACCAACTTTTCAAGAATCGTGGCCAATTTGGAGTAGCTAAAAACCCCAGATTTCCAGAGTTTCTCGCCATTATCCACATCAATATTTGGAAACCATTACACCTCTCCGGTGAGGAAGGCAGCCGCTGGAGCCCAGATAATAGATTTTACCCCCACACTTCCAACGACTTACAGAAATAATGGAGCTAATTGGCATGTTTCTGAGGAGAGAGACGAGAAGACGAGGTATGCCAAGTTACGAGTGTTGAGGAGCAGAGAAAGAAGGGAGAAGGGAAACTAAGAAACCCTTGGGAGAACAGACTTAGAGATGAGTAAAAAAGAGACTGAGATGAAGATGGGCAGTGGAGAAACTGAGGCCACGACGATCTCAGTTTATAAATCTAACGCGTTTACTTATTTTAATTTCCAAACTTAAAAAACTGACCCACATGAATAAGTTTTTAACTGAGGTTAAGTTTAATTTAACTTACATTCTTCTAAATTCCAGAGGCATTATTCAACAATAAAAAAAAATAAAACAATGAGGAGAAGGTGTGGCAGCGGGCAGGACATTACTGTTACTTAATTAGTTAAGATTTGTTCGGATTTTTAAACAGAAGGGTTAGCCACTCAGGATAACCCAAGAAAGTCGGTGTGTCACTGAGGACTGTCTGTCTTATTTCCATTGTGGTCCTTCAATCTTGTCCCCCAGGATGCCACCCACACCAGTCGACTAACACCCAGGTACCTATTTACTTTTAGTTGAACAGGGACAGCAAGCGTAAGGAAACATGCCTAACATTTCCACCCATGCTGTGGATTGAACCACGGATACTCGGTGTGTGAAGCGAGTGCGTTGCCTACCAAGCCACGGGACACCACAAAGCAATACGCTCATTAAGATGGGAGGACGAGGCTGCTCAAAGCAAATGCAGGTTTCCCTGTTTTACTTCACAATACTTCTTGACGATGCCTGGAGGAGGAGGAGTACCTCCAGAAGGACCACCATGTACTTCCCCACCACATTGTGGTGGGGAAGTAGTGGGTGTCCCCTACCAGGATTAGTTTGGTGTCATTCTTGGGATAAGCTATCCTGAGAGATGGTCATTCCCAAGTGACAGTAACTCCAGCTATGCTGGAACGAAACGCTTGAAGCTGTCGTAACTAATGAACTCTTAATGGAACACTTGGCCATATCTTCATTGCTCTGATGAAGTCTCTCAGCTCTGGCTGGCACATTTCAACGCGATGTATGAGCCCCATCCTGCGTAATGGTATATAACAGGGAAACATAATTGGCTTTTGTTCCTTCTATATAATAGTCATAGGAATTAGGGTTGCAGCACACTGCTGGTGTATCCAATTTTGCTAAAATAAAAAAAAACTCGTGTCGTGCTACAAGACGTACTTTTCTGGTGATAAGCAACACGTCAACACGACATCTTGTGCCATTCCCCCGGCCCCGAGTAATGGAAACTCCAACGTCTCCTGGAACGAAATCCTGGAGTACATGATGATATCCTCATTGTCCTACTGAAATCTCTCGGCTCAGGCTGACAGATTTCAACGCTATGTAATGCATCCTGTGTGATGGAACATAACAGGAAAACATAATTTTGTTCAATCTGTTTAATTATCATATACCATGGCACTACCGATGTATCCAGTTTTACTAATAAAAAAAATACTTTGATGCGTTAGCAAGCCTCTTCTTTGGGAGGAGTAACTTCCCACAGGGTGCCACTCACCCCAGACGGTAATTGCCTGACTAAGACCCCAGCATCTCTTTCGACATAAATAATGGCTATATTTTCTCTGTGCTGATACTCATGGTCAGTGACACGGGACGAATATGGATTGTGGAGATCCAATATTTGACTTTGAATACTTTAACTTGTATCGTGATATTATTTGTTGTTAGGACTGGGTTAGGATAAAGCAGTGAATAGGGTATAGGTCAGATGCCCAAAAGCATCTTAGTCATTATATGACTAAGATCCGCGTCAGGAAACACTTGTTCTGTTTCCTGACGCACCTTAACTGACCTAACCTAAGGTTATGGGTAAACATTGAGAGGGGTAATGATGGTTTTAAATGAGCTGGCCACTTTAGGTGGGCTTTAAAGCCCACCTAAAGTTCCAGATGGTGAATACGACTTATGGAATATGACAGTAGCAAGTTGAAAGTGATAAATCTAAACTTGATAATGTTAGAAACGGTATATGTATCAAAGTAATGAATAAATAGTTCTATTGATCTCTAAATATAACAAACTCTGCATGATGCCATCTATTTCCGGGTTTTATTCTATCCAATGTTTTTGTTTTCAACATACTGGCAGTTTCCCATCGATTCCCATGATTCGTTCAACAGTCGTTTTGCCATAAGTGCTCAGACATCCCACTTCAAATAACCCACCGAACTGTAGCATCACATGGTCATAGTCTCTCTTGATATGTCATCACTTGTAATGGCCCTCTTATTGTGCCGCCACATCCCATGGCCCTCTTATAGTGCCACTACGTTCCACGGTTCTGCGTGATCAAATTTCTGACACCAGTGAACTTTAATCCCTGATGAATGTGTATCATCGCCATTACAGTCAGATGTTGGTACAATTAAAAGCTTAATTGATTACAGGAAATAGGAGAGAAAGGGAAGGTATATAAAGAGAATGAGAGAAAGACGGGATGTAGGGGGGTTAAATTTATATTCACCGATATATAAAAATGTCAGCTTTGGAAGGCCTTTGTTGTGGTGTGTCAAGTTGGACGTGATAACATGCAAATGTCGTTCGGTGGTTCCTCTCAGAACACCAGTGGAGATGCGCCTCTGTTTTTGTTTAACTCTGGTTGAGGGAAGGGAGAGTTTCCTCGCTCATATCAGTGAATTTACACGTGATCTCTCTCTCTCTCTCTCTGTTTCATATTTCCTGCTTCTCCCTCTCTTATTTCCCTTCTTCCTTATTCCCTCTTCTATACGCTTCTACGTTTATTATCGTGGATGGATGCTGGGGGACCTTCCATCCTTCAGGGGTTCACCTTTCCCCTGCACTGTGTTCAAACCTACTATTATTATTCTTGTGAAAGGTTCATCTACTCCTACAAGGTGTTCAGTCCTGTTATTGGCCACATAATCAAAAAAATTCGCCTGGCCTTACATAGTGTTGAACCCTGCTAATGTTTACCTAGCCACAGGTTTCAGTTGCCCCTGCCTGGTGTTCAACCCTGCAGTCACCCAGCCAAAAGGATCACCTGTCCCTACATGGTGTTAAACCCTGCTAAAAAAAAAAGGTCACCTAGGCAAAAATTTTCGTTTCTAAAGTCCACCCGAGCAAAGTTTAAAATAATTAAAGCGTGAATTACGAATAGGAGATGGAGAGAGCGTGATGAAGCCGGGACGAGGGAAGGTTAGTTTTGCTCTCTCTCTCTCTCTCTCTCTCTCTCTCTCTCTCTCTCTCTCTCTCTCTCTCTCACCATCCCTCTTACTTAAAATTCAGTGAGAATAAAGATGATGAAATGACTATAAAACATCATCCACGGGAGAGTAATTGAATCATAACATTAGGGGTCGACCTCCCTAGTCCCGCCAGTGACATGTGTCAACACTGCTCCTTCATCCGTATCCATGTACGCGGCTCCGACTTTGTCCCCGCCATGGTTGTATTTTTATCCTGGTTTAAAATTTATTCGAGAATTTCGTAGTCTGGACAGTGTTGAAATGGTGTTTTCCGGGGGAAGAATTTCGGAGGATTTTGTGTTGGAAGATCGGGAAATTTTGTAAAAAAAAAAAAGAAAAAAGAAATAACAGGCAAGGATCAGGAGAGAAGGGCGGAGACAACTCAGCGGTGATCATTTCGGGCAAGTGTCAGCAGTGCCAGCGTGAGTCGTCAGCCTTGATTGACGCCTCCATCATCACCACCAAACCCGCCCTCATCACCGCCCATCATCACCACCACCACCACCACACCGCCCTCATCACCGCATTTCCCACCCATACTACTATGTACGGCCCTTTCGGGTTTAGCGCTTAACTTGATTCTTATCTCTGTCCATAACTCTCCCAACCAGCCCTACCCCTACCCCCATCGTAACCCCCTATATATCCACCCTCCAATGTCTCCCCATCACTCACAGTTTCCATCCATCACTGTCTCCCCCACATCTCACCCACAGTGTCCACCCACCACTGTCTTCCCCCACACCCATAATGTCCACCCACGTGTGTCACTCAACATGTGACTTTATCACCAGTCATTATAAACTGTCAGTAACCAACAGTTTCTTACTACACCTGGCCACTGTCATCACTACACCTGGCCACTGTCATCACTACACCTGGCCACTGTCATCACTACACCTGGCCACTGTCATCACTACACCTGGCCACTGTCATCACTACACCTGGCCACTGTCATCACTACACCTGGCCACTGTCATCACTACACCTCGCCACTGTCATCACTACATCTGGCCACTGTCATCACTACACCTGGCCCCTGTCATCACTACACCTGGCCACTGTCGTCACTGCACCTCGCCACTGTCATCACTACACCTGGCCACTGTCATCACTACACCTGGTCACTGTCATCACTACACCTGGCCACTGTCATCACTACACCTGGCCACTGTCGTCACTGCACCTCGCCACTGTCATCACTACATCTGGCCACTGTCATCACTACACCTGGCCACTGTCATCACTACACCTGGCCACTGTCATCACTACACCTGGCCACTGTCATCACTACACCTGGCCACTGTCATCACTACACCTGGCCACTGTCATCACTACACCTCGCCACTGTCATCACTACACCTGGCCACTGTCATCACTACACCTGCCACTGTCATCACTACACCTGGCCACTGTCATCACTACACCTCGCCACTGTCATCACTACACCTGGCCACTGTCATCACAACACCTCGCCACTGTCATCAACACCTCGCCACTGTCATCACTACACCTGGCCACTGTCATCACTACACCTCGCCACTGTCATCACTACACCTCGCCACTGTCATCACTACACCTGGCCACTGTCATCACTACACCTGGCCACTGTCATCACTACACCTCGCCACTGTCATCAACACCTCGCCACTGTCATCACTACACCTGGCCACTGTCATCACTACACCTGACCACTGTCATCACTACACCTGGCCACTGTCATCACTACACCTGGCCATTGTCATCACTACACCTGGCCACTGTCATCACTACACCTCGCCACTGTCATCACTACACCTCGCCACTGTCATCACTACACCTGGCCACTGTCATCACTGCACCTCGCCACTGCCATCACGACCTGAGCCACTCGCGACACCCAAGACGTCTCGCCTGAGACCGTGCCCCGGGGGCAATGCTCCTCAGAACCACCAACAGCTACACGGGAGACATGCGACCGAGCCCTCACTCTACTCACCTTCTCGTTCTGGTAGGCGGTGACGGCGAGGAACTCCGTCTCCTTGAAGACGTACGTTCGGAAAGTGGAGTAGGGCAGCTTGAGGATGTCGTTGGCCCTCACTAGATGGAACCTCGGCTGGTACTTGTGCATTGAGTTCAGGATCGTCTGCAAAGAAGTAAGCGAAATAATCAAGAAAGTTGTTCAGAGAGAGAATTCAAGAAAAATAGAATAGGCAAATGAAAATAATTGTAAATATATAAATATATATGCAAAAAAAAAAGAAAAAAAAAAAAGACAAATTATTTCTATTTTTACTTGTATTATTTTATATTCTCATACACACACATATTTTATATATATATATATATATATATATATATATATATATATATATATATATATATATATATATATATATACAGACAAGTCTATTTTAGTAACAGATGCTGTCAGAAGATAAATATTATTGGAGTGAAGGTTAGGAGAGAGAGTGCGTGAGTGTAGCAGCAGCTACTGCAGTTTGTCTGGTCACTCACTTTAGTGGTGAGTGTGGGGATGGCACTTGGCACTGATGGCTCTCAATGGGAATACTGCTACTGTACAGGACTGGCACCCGTCGAGTAGTTTGCCCTCTGTTTCTCTCTCTCGTTTAAGAGCCTCTTTGCGTCCCTAGGGTTACCTGTATTTCGTTTGGCTCTGCAAGCTTTTGTTGTTATTACTGGGGATTTAACTGCTGTTATCTTTTCAGAAGTAAATATTGACATCTAAGTCATTTTTGACGAGAATTTCTTGAGGTTTACGTTTGAGCGTCGTCTTCATAATTAATGTTTTGCATTTTCAGGTTTCCCCTACATCTCTCAACTGACACCTAGATACCTATTTACTGCTAGGTGAACAGGTACATTGGGTGTTAAGGGACGTGTCTCCTTATTCCTATCAGTATATCTGTGCCTAATGGATCCTGGGCCTTTTTTTGTTATTGTCCAGCAAGTACTGTGTGTGTGTGTGTGTGTGTGTGTGTGCTCAACACAGCGCTGTACGACCCACACAAGTTCTTGTTTTTTAATTCGGTAATCTTTTCCTATAATTTTTTTTTGCTTGTATGCTTCTTATCTGGTCGGCGTTTTTTTGACTGTCTTTGACGGGAGGGTCCGTGAATTGTCTCGACCTTGGCATCTATTCTTGTGCCTATCTGTCTCTATTGCTCTGTCTATTTTTATGTTCTCACGTCTGAGTGTTTGTGTGTGTGTGTATGTGTGTGTAAAGTGTGTGTGTGTGTGCTTGTACGTACAGGGGATGTGTTTGTCTCTACAAAGAAAACAATATATTTTTCTTGTCTGAGAATTGCAAACCTCTTGCTTTATGTACATTAAACGCACCTCTTGCTCCTTATACTGTATGTGTATATACATCTCTCGGTGTATACACTCATTAAATGTATATCTCTGTGAATATACACTGCGAAATGCACTCTTGTGTAGGTTAGAAAGACAGGTAAGCAAACACTAGGAGATATTCATTAGAAAACGTTTCGGTCCTGGAACCTTGACCACTTCTAACAGAGGTTAAAAAGACTAGTACCAACGTTCATACCACACATGTGTATATACACTGAGAAATTTATATATTCCAAACTGATAGCACCGCGCTGTATAACCCTTGTGGTTTAGCGCTTCTTTTGATTATAATAATAATCCAAACTGATAAAGTATACGATGCTTCCTAAACACAACTGAACTCTTCATTCTCCCCCTGTCAAACCTTTCTCCTCACCCTACCCCCCTGTGAATCCTCTTCCTCCTCACCCCCTGTCAATCTTCCTTACTCCTCACCCCCATCCTCTGTCAATCCTCTTTCTCCCCTTTCTTTGACACTTCCCTTTGCTTACCCCTGTCAATCCTTCCCTCCCACCCTCCTCCCCACTCTTGGGTCGGCGACCAAGACGCACAACACAGCCAATTGACCCTAAGAACCCTAGTTAAAGAGGCCACGCCTACCCTGCAGCACCCTTAGCTCTGCCCAGCCAGTCAGGGCATATCCAGGCGTAAGTTCTTTCACTTTCCCCCAGTTTTCTCATCCCAAGCAATTTTATCCTCGGGACGCCTGCCTGACGGTGTGGCCCGCCCTTAGAGAGGATGGGACACTGGAGGGTAGACGGGAAGACATCTATGATAGACGGAAGGATACCGCAGGATGGAAAGAAAAAAGAAAGAGCCGATGGCTGGCTTACACCAAGTCCTACAGTTGGTTTATCATCAGTCCTTCAGCTGGTTTATAACCAGTCCTACAGCTGGTTTTCTCATAGCTGAAGGAGATCAAACCCTGGTATGCTTCAAGCATCCCAGGGATTGGTTGGTAGTGTGTGTAATGTCGATATTACTGGTTTGTAATATTGGCATTATGTGTGTAATATTAATGATGATGTGTGTGTGTGATACTGGTATTATTTTTGTGTGTAATGCTGACATTACTGGAGTTTCGTTAATATTGATGCAATAAATGCTGGAATTATTGTCGTTTGGAATTATTTTTGTTCGTGTTATTCACCGTTATCACTGCTATTATAACTAATGTTATTATCACTGCTCTTTTCCCTTCCTTCTGCTGTCAGTATCATCATATATAGTTCCAAATGAAATTATTTAAATTATTATAACTATGGATAACTAAAATGTAATGAATACTTGTCAGTGTTCATTATACAGATCAATTAACCTTCTGAGTTTTGTCTTCATGGGACTATTACTCGGCATTATTACTCAGTATTACTCAGCATTATTACTCAGTATTATTACTCAGCATTATTACTCAGTATTGTTACTCAGCATTATTACTCAGTATTACTCAGCATTATTACTCAGCATTATTACTCAGTATTACTCAGCATTATTACTCAGTATTATTACTCAGCATTATTACTCAGTATTACTCAGCATTATTACTCAGTATTATAACTATTAAAATTATTTGCCAGTATCTGTGGAAAACATTAAAGATGGATTTTGTTGGGACAGCGTTTCCGCTGGGCCTAGAGCGAAACGCTCCTCAAGGGAGGTTCCTTGATGCTGGTGAGGGGGGTCTTGATCTAGGGAACTGGATCTGTACTCCAGTTCCCTGAAATAAGCCTGAATACCTTCCACCCCCCCATCGCTACACAGGCGATGTAAAATCCTACGGGTTTAGTGCTTCTCACTTGATTACATCAACTAGTTACTAGCAAATTAATGTTTTTTTTCAAATTGTAAAATAAAAAATAATTACAGGAAATTTACAAAGAATTTTTTTTGCAGATGTGAACTTCAGTCCTCAACCCTCATGGTACCTACGGGTTTAGCGCATCCCGATAAGATTAAACAAATGTATGGACATAATCACAGAGGAACCCTGAGAGAGAGAGAGAGAGAGAGAGAGAGAGAGAGAGAGAGAGAGAGAGAGAGAGAGATAGAACAGCAACAGTCATATTAAGAGCAAAAAAAAAAAAAAACAGGAATAAAACAGGAACAAGAGCAGCAACAGAAACTGGAGACGGAAGTGATAAATAAACAAGAGAAAACATACGAACGAGGAATAGGCGAGATGTGTAATAAAAGAAGGAAGAAGATGCGACAGGGAGAAAGAGGGAGAGAGGGAGGGAGGGAGGGCACAGCGGGAGGTGGGAGAGACGACACAGAGAATGGAAAAGAAACACGTCAGCGGTGTTGGGGAAGAGATGGAGGAAGAGGAGGAGGAGGTGGAGAGCGAAATAAACACTAGTAGCAGTTGGAAAAACATTGATGGAAATACAGAAGTAATGTGAGAGAAACGAGAGAAAGTAGACGGAAGCAGGAGGAAGAAAAGAAGGAAGAACAGGCGCAACGGGAGGATAAGGGAAGGGAGGAGAACAAGAGGCAGAAGAGGAGGGAGTAATAACAGGCCTGGCCCACAGCGGCGCCTACCACAATAGCGAGGAAATTTGGTGGTTACGCGACCTGCAACCTAAACTGAAGGAGCTTTAAACGGTCCTTAAGGGAAGGCAGGAGGGGTGGAATGGGAGGAGGAGGAGAAGGAGAGAGAGAGACGGGAAGGACGGAAAGAAAGGGTGAGAGCAAAAGAACGAGAGGGTGAGAGCAAAAGAACGAGAGGGAGAAAATAAAAGAGAGGGTTGGGGAAGGAGGAAGAGAGAGGGAGAAAGCGAACACGAAGCTAGGAACAGAGGGAGAGAGATAGTAAGAGAAAAAAGGATAAGAGTAAACTAGGGAAGAACTAAGAGAAGGGTGGATGGGGACGAATGGGTAAAACGACGAGGAAAATAGAAAGCTGTCGACACGAAAAATTAACAATAAAGAGGAATTAGACACACGTGAAACACCTGAAGACTTGTCACCAACCAGTGGCTTTACTAATTCAATACTGGTATGATATACGAAGAGAGGGGGGCGAAACGTCGTCAGATAAAGATACCCAGATGTCGCACATGTCTAATTCTTCATTTTGTGTGTAATGTGCACCAGTATTGCAACGTAACAACAACAACAAACAAAAAAGGTCAGACGATAAGACACGGGAAAAACCTTGCGAGGGGATGATAAAACGCCAAAGTAAACGAGGGAATCATAAAGGCGCAGCGTGATAAAGAGAGAGAGATTAAACGAGGAAATCAAACGAAGAGTTCGATGGAAAAAAGCGTCTATCACAACACGCAGTTTAATGTCGCTAGAAGGGAAGACTTCTAGCACAGATAATAAACATATCTTTACTGGCATTACGACTTCTAAATGTGGATAAACATTTTCTGAACGAGTTCTCGATAAGAGTAAACATTTCAGGGGCAATAAGTGACCTCTAAAATTTAGTGTCGCTAATGTAAATAAATGTTTTATAAATTTGGATAAGCCGGAAATAAAAAAAAGTGCTTACACAACATATTGTGAAGGTTGGTAGCAGAGATTTCTCTCAGAGAATCTCGTAGTAAAGACAGTCCAAATGAGATCACAGCAGAGAACTTCTGTAACTCTACATGCCAAGAGGCCAGACCAGAGAACGGTAGCCAGGTCACCTACCAGGAGGCCAGGCCAGACCAGAGAGCCAGGTCACCCACCAGCAGGCCAGGCCAGACCAGAGAGCCAGGTCACTCACCAGGAGGCCAGACTAAACCAGAGAGCCAGGTCACCCACCAGGAAGCCAGACCAGAGAGCCAGGTCACTCACCAGAAGGCCAGACCAAACCAGAGAGCCAGGTCACTCACCAGGAGGCCAGGCCAGACCAGAGAGCCAGGTCACCCACCAGGAAGCCAGACCAGAGAGCCAAATCACTCACCAGGAGGCCAGATCAGACCAGAGAGCCAGGTCACCCACCAGGAAACCAGACCAGAGAGCCAGGTCACTCACCAGGAAGCCAGATCAGACCAGAGAGCCAGGTCACCTACCAGGAAGCCAGACCAGACCAGAGAGCCAGGTCACCCACCAGGAAGCCAGACCAGAGAGCCAAATCACTCACCAGGAGGCCAGATCAGACCAGAGAGCCAGATCACCCACCAGGAGACCAGACCAATCCAGAGAGCCAAGTCACCCACCAGGAAACCAGAGAGCCAGATCACCCACCAGGAGGCCAGACCAGAGAGCCAGGTCACCCACCAGGAAGCAGACCAAACCAGTGAGCCAGGCCACAAAACACGTCTCACCACGCAGTGATCCACCCTGAGCTTCTGCTGAACATAAAAGGCAGACAGACATCAGCATCACGCATACGAGGGAGAGGGGAAACGCACAATAAACTCTCCCGTTAGATGTGAGGGATGGTGGAGGCGGTGGTAGTGGTGGTCTGAGGAGGAGGAGGAGGAGGAGGAGGGGCGTAAAGGAAGACTAGATTTCTGTCTCCTCTCAGATGTAAGAGGAGAGAGGGAAAAAAAGAGCTCAGTCAAAGTCGCCCAGGTACGCTGAAAATTCCGACCAGAAACGTGCCTCTCTCCCCAGACCTGCACAAAATCCGATCTGGGCAACATGTTTACATATTGAATACCATTAATCCCCAGGGCAGGAGATCACTACGGATCGGTCCTCTGAAAACCCACTAACTCCCCAAAAAAGGATCGAGCTTTCTCAATCCCACAGACGATGCGCATATTTATGTAGTTTCAGAGGAGGGGAAAGATACAGGAAGAGAGAGAGAGAGAGAGAGAGAGAGAGAGAGAGAGAAGAGAGAGAGAGAGAGAGAGAGAGAGAGAGAGAGAGAGAGAGAGAGAGAGAGAGAGAGAGATATCCAGTATGAAGATAGACAAAATAAAAAGATATTAACCAGCTATTTAAATATGAATAGCAGGAAAGGATGTTTGAGAATAAAGAACTGAAGGCACGGTGGCCTCTTGTGCCCACAATGCAAAGTCTGGGTCACACAGAAGAATACATTGATAAAATAAATTTAAGATAAGTTAGGCAATAAGAGGGAAAAAAAGAGGATGAAGAGGGTGGGGGAGGGAGAGCAAGAGGCTACAGCAATCTCCCTTAGATATCATGATAAAAGTAAGGAGGCGCTGGAAAGGGGGAAAAAAAAATCTTCAAAGATTCGATCCCGAAAGAGGATTTTTGATTTCCATATGGATGTGGTCTGACATGAAAGGGAAAGGAGTCTTACATAAGCGGAGGAGGGGGAGGGAGGCACACACCCCTCCCACACAATCCCTTTCCCCCTCTATCCTCACCCTCCTCCCCTCTATCCTCACTCTCCTCCCCTCTATCCTCACCCTCCTCCCCTCTATCCTCACCCTCCTCCCCTCTATCCTCACCCTCCTCCCTCTATCCTCACTCTCCTCCCCTCTATCCTCACTCTCCTCCCTCTATCCTCACTCTCCTCCCTCTATCCTCACCCTCATCCCCTCTACCTCACCCTCCTCCCCTCTATTTTCACCCTCCTCCCCTCTATCCTCACTCTCCTCCCCTCTATCCTCACTCTCCTCCCCTCTATCCTCACCCTCCTCCCCTCTATCCTCACCTCCTCCCCTCTATCCTCACCCTCCTCCCCTCTATCCTCACCCTCCTCCCCTCTATCCTCACCCTCCTCCCCTCTATCCTCACTCTCGTCCCCTCTATCCTCACTCTCCTCCCTCTATCCTCACTCTCCTCCCCTCTATCCTCACCTCCTCCCCTCTATCCTCACTCTCCTCCCCTCTATCCTCACCCTCCTCCCCTCTATCCTCACTCTCCTCCCCTCTATCCTCACCTCTACCCATCTGGTCTGGACTAAGGCAAGAGCTTTCTTTCTTAGTCCATCATTACAACCTACAACTTTTCCCGATTCACTACCATTACCATCGTAGCTATCCAACCACCATCGCTAACACCATGAAACATGACTCACAACCACCACCACTATCACTTGCACCACCCCACTCCTCCCTCTCCCCCGGCTTGTATCTCCCACTACTCCCTCTCTCGCATTTCTCTTCCAACACTCATCTCTCCACTCTCACCCATCCACTCTCTCACCCCTTCCCCTCTCACCTTGCCTCCCAAACTAGTCAAAATCATTGTTGACAGTTGACTGACAGAACATCAACCAAGAAAAATAAACAACCTAAGTTTGTTCACACCAACGCCAAGAACACAGCCAGGAAAGTATGTTCACTGCAGAAAAGTCAAGCTGGAAATCAACAACGTACTGCCCACAGTGCCTAACACAATGCCCACAGTGCCTAACACAATGCCCACAGTGCCGAACACAAGTTTAGCAGAACGAACTTTTTACTGGAACAACGTTTCGCTCTCTGTAGAGCTTCACCATGTTTCGCTCTGGGTAGAACTTTATCAAGCCATAACGTGATTAAAAAAATAATCTTAACAGATCGAAAGGTTCTCCCAATATGCTTGTTCTACAAAATGTTGATCCACACCAGAACAGTCAAGAACACGTAGATTTATTCACACCAGAAGAAAAATACAGGTACATTTTCTATAATTCAAGGATTATGTGGATTAAAATAAGGGTCGGATGCGAAAAGTGGGTCATAATAAGCGTGTATGCACCTGGAGAAGAGAGGGTGTAGAGGAGAGAGAGAGATTTTGGGAGATGTTAAGCGAATGTATAGGAACTTTTGAACCAAATGAGAGTAATTGTGGTAGGGGACCTAAATGCTAAAGTGGGAGAAACATGCAGAGAGGGTGTAGTAGGTAAGTTTGGGGTGCCAGGTGTAAATGATAATGGGAGCCCTTTGATTGAACTTTGTATAGAAAGGGGTTTAGTTATAGGTAATACATATTTTAAGAAAAAGAGGATAAATAAGTATACAAGATATGATGTAGGGCGTAATGACAGTAGTTTGTTGGACTATGTATTGGTAGATAAAAGACTGTTGAGTAGACTTCAGGATGTACATGTTTATAGAGGGCTACAGATATATCAGATCACTTTTTAGTTATAGCTACAGTGGGAGTAAAGGTAGATGGGATACAAGGAAAATAGAATCAGTAAGTAAAAGAGAGGTGAAGGTTTATAAACTAAAAGAGGAGGCAGTTAGGGTAAGATATAAACAACTATTGGAGGATAGATGGGCTAGTGAGAGTGTAGGCAATGGGGTCGAAAATGTATGGGGTAGATTTAAAAATGTAGTGTTAGAGTGTTCAGCAGAAGTTTGTGGTTACAGGCGAGTGGGTGCAGGAGGGAAGAGGAGCGATTGGTGGAATGATGATGTAAAGAGAGTAGTAAGGGAGAAAAGTTAGCATATGAGAGGTTTTTACAAAGTAGAAGTGATGCAAGGAGGAAGAGTATATGGAGAGAAAAAGAGAGGTTAAAGAGTGGTGAAGCAATGTAAAAGAGAGCAGATGAGAGAGTGGGTGAGATGTTATCAGCAAATTTTGTTGAAAATAAGAAAAGTTTTGGAATGAGATTAATAAGTTGAGGAAGCCTAGAGAACAAATGGATTTGACAGTTAAAAATAGGAGAGGAGAGTTATTAAATGGAGAGTTAGAGGTATCGGGAAGATGGAGAGAATATTTTGAGGATTTGTTAAATGTTGATGAAGACAGGAAGCTGTGATTTCGTGTGTAGGGCAAGGAGGAATAACATCTTGTAGGAGTGTGGAAGAGCCAGTTGTGGGTGTAGGGAAGTTCGTGAGGCAGTGGGTAGAATGAAAGGGGTAAGGCAGCTGGGATTGATGGGATAAAGATAGAAATGTTAAAAGCAGGTGGGGATATAATTTTGGAGTGGTTGGTGCTATTATTTAATAAATGTATGGAAGAGGGTAAGGTACCTAGGGATTGGCAGAGAGCGTGTATTGTTCCTTTGTATAAAGGCAAAGGGGACAAAAGAGAGTGCAAAAATTATAGGGGAATAAGTCTGTTGAGTGTACCTGGTAAAGTGTATGGTAGAGTTATTATTGAAAGAATTAAGAGTAAAACAGAAAGCAGGATAGCAGATGAACAAGGGGGCTTTAGGAAAGGTAGGGGTGTGTAGACCAAGTGTTTACAGTGAAACATATAGGTGAACAGTATTTGGATAAGGGTAAAGATGTTTTTGTGGCATTTATGGATTTGGAAAAGGCGTATGATAGGGTAGATAGGGGGCAATGTGGCAGATGTTGCAGGTGTATGGAATAGGAGGAAGGTTATTGAAAGCAGTGAAGAGTTTTTATGAGGATAGTGAGGCTCAGGTTAGAGTGTGTAGGAGGGAAGGGGACTATTTCCCAGTAAAAGTGGGCCTTAGACAAGGATGTGTGATGTCACCGTGGTTGTTCAATATATTTATAGATGGGGTTGTAAGAGAAGTGAATGCGAGGGTCTTGGCAAGAGGTGTTGGGATAAAAGATAAAGAAGCAAATACAAAGTGGGAGTTGTCACAGTTGCTTTTTGCTGATGACACTGTGCTTTGGGAGATTCTGAAGAGAAGCTGCAGAGGTTGGTGGATGAATTTGGTAGGGTGTGTAAAGAAGAAAATTGAAAGTGAATATAGGAAAGAGTAAGGTGATGAGGATAACAAAAAGAATAGGTGACGAAAGATTGGATATCAGATTGGAGGGAGAGAGTATGGAGGAGGTGAATGTATTCAGATATTTGGGAGTGGACATGTCGGCGGATGGGTCTATGAAGGATGAGGTGAATCATAGAATTGATGAGGGGAAAAGGGTGAGTGGAGCACTTCGGAGTCTGTGGAGACAAAGAACCTTGTCCATGGAAGTAAAGAGGGAATGTATGAGAGTATAGTTATACCAACGCTCTTATATGGGTGTGAAGCATGGGTGATGAATGTTGCAACGAGGAGAAGGCTGGAGGCAGTGGAGATGTCATGTCTGAGGTCAATGTGTGGTGTGAATATAATGCAGAGAATTCGGAGTTTGGAAATTAGAGGAGGTGCGGGATTACCAAAACGATTGTTCAGAGAGCTGAGGAGGGTTGTTGAGGTGGTTTGGACATGTAGAGAGAATGGAACGAGACAGAGTGACTTCGAGAGTGTATAAATCTGTAGTGGAGGAAGGCGGGGTAGGGGTCGGCCTAGGAAAGGTTGGAGGGAGGGGGTAAAGGAAGTTTTGTGTCGAGGGCTTGGACTTCCAGCAAGCATGTGTGAGCGTATTTGATAGGAGTGAATGGAGGCATATGGTTTTAATACTTGACGTGCTGTTGGAGTGTGAGCAAAGTAACATTTATGAAGGGATTCAGGAAACCGGCAGGCCGGACTTGAGTTCTGGAGATGGGAAGTACAGTGCCGGCACTCTGAAGGAGGGGTGTTAATGTTGCAGTTTTATAACTGTAGTGTAAAGCACCCTTCTGGCAAGACAGTGATGGAGTGAATGATGATGAAAGTTTTTCTTTTTCGGGCCACCCTGCCTTGGTGGGAATCGGCCGATGTGTTAATAAAAAAAAAATAATAACATTTCTATGGGGTGAAAAGGAATTAAAAATAAGGACACGTCCTCTCTGAAACAAACACGCCAGACTGAACATGGAAACAACGAAAACAAAAGCAGCAACAAAATATAACAAAAATATAATGAAACAATAATTATAAGGAAAATCACTTCCTGCGACTGAAAAAAAAAACTTTGAAAATGTTCATAAAACAGAGGCGTGAGAGGACTATCCTGAAGTGAGCGACTTTGTCAAGAAGCATTTTGAAGGAGACTGCACACCTCTCTGTGTGTGTGTGTGTGTGTACTCTCCTATTTGTGGTTGCAGGGGTCGGGTCATAGCTCCTGGCCCCGCCTCTTCACTGGTCGCTACTAGATCTTCTCTCTCCCTGCTCTGTGAGCTTTATCATATCTCGTCTTAAAACTATGTATGGCTCCTGTCTCCACTACGTCACTTTCCAGAGTATTCCACTTCCTGACAACTCTGTGGCTGAAGAAATACTTCCTAACATCCCTTTGACTCATGTGAGTCTTCAACTTCTAGTGTGACCCCTTGTTTCTGTGTCCCAACTCTGGTACATCCTGCTTCTATCCACCTTGTCAATTCCTCGCAGTATTTTATGTCGTTATCATGTCTCCCCTAACCCTCTTGTCCTCCAGTGTCGTGAGGCCGATTTCCCTTAACCTTTCTTCGTAGGACATTCCCCTTAGCTCTGGGACTTTTCTTGTTGCAAACCAGTGTGTGTGTGTGTACTCACCAGTGTGTGTGTACTCACCAGTGTGTGTGTACTCACCAGTGTGTGTGTACTCACCAGTGTGTGTGTACTCACCAGTGTGTGTGTGAGCGAGAGAGAGAAACCACAAGGAGGTACAGAATGGGGAGTGATGGAAGTGAGGGGAGCGGAGTGAGGGAAGAAGAGTGAGGGGAGGGGAGGGGAGTATGTAGGGCGTGTCCCTCGTGGAACCCTCTTTCTCATTCCCTAGTGGCACCAATTACCCATCCCCCCATTCCCCTCTCTCACACCCCCCTCACCCTGAAATGTCACTCTGCTCTCCCCACCCCCCTCCCCAATCACCCCGGCGCCACCCTTCACCCTAAAATGTCACCCATCACCCCACACCACCATCCTTTCCCCCAGTGTCAGTCATAATGTCATATCTGTTCTGATACGCCACCCAAACAAGGGTGCCACGCGCCCATTGGAAATTCATTGCATTTAAAACTCCATTATTTTCAAGTAACAGACATTGTACCTCTCTAAAACTAATACAAAGTGTAAACATTTTTGTTTTACAAACTCTTACAGCGTCATACACTTTTCTTCCCCCCTGGGATCACTTCCTTAAGCATATTATCGCCCACAAAGAGCCAGAAAAGTGACAAATTATCTTTGATCCCGCAGACTCTCGCAATTTTGGCTGGAAACGAGGCGGCTGGAACGGCCAGATAATCGCACCCTGCCCATGGCACGACGGTCGGTTCTCCCTAGAGAAACCGAGAAGAAAAGCAGCGCTATTGGCGGCCGTCTGTGGTGGCCTTTTAAACTCCTTTCCCCTTTCACGACCAACTGGAAAACATGTCCAGCTCTCACTCTTACGTATTCTGTCTAGTTTATGGGGCTGGCTCTTCTAATACTACTATTATTACTAGCACAGGTACTAGTAGTAATAGCTTACTATTAGTATTTATTATTACTACTACCGCCACTAGTACCGCCCCTACTACTACCGTACTACTACTACCGTACTACTACTACTACCGTACTACTACTACCGTACTACTACTACTACTACATCTATGGGTAATAACGCAACTACTTTCCACCATTAGAGGTTGGCGCATCCCTGCTTGTCAGATAAGGCATGTTTATAGCCCTTATTGCACCCCAACATAAGAGCAAACCTCCCGACAATCACCAGCTATGGCTTACGACTGTAAATCCCTCCTTATCTGTGATTCCAGAAGCTGATACAAGAAAATGAACTGAGATGGACTTCGGTCTTAACTTCCAGACCAGAGATTAGTGTGTGTGTGTGTGTGTGTGTGTGTGTGTGTGTGTGTGTGTGTGTGTGTGTGATGCCTTTCATTTGTTTGCTACTGTCACAAATTTCCAAGATAAATTTCTCGCCTTACCTAGAGTAAGAAAATAACACAGGTTCAGCACAACTGACGTATGTAAACAAGGTCTGTTGGGAGGGTTGCTTCTGTTGTTGCAACTACGTCGAGTTGAGGGCAGAAGAATTAACAACTGGGCTTCTACGTGCACAAACTCTTCGGAGAAGCCAGATGTAGACATTAAAAAAAATATCACAAAGACCTTGATGTACAATTCTTATGTATTCCATCTCACATCGAATTGTTCATGAGTGATAAAGTTGATCAATTCGACAAAAAGACATTACATTGAAGGAAGAAGTTGAATATAACCTCGCTCTGTTGCAAGCGTTAGAGACTGAGTTGAGAGATAAGCAACTAATGGATCTGAATGTAATAGGAATAGAGTTAGAAGCTCAAACAACTAGAATATTCACAGTAATAACAACAACGTGGATAAGAACATTTACTGAGCAACTTGTAAAGAGAGTGATGTAGTAGCCAGTACTTTTACAAGTACTTTTGTCAGCCTGATATAGACTGAGGTAGTAGCCAGGCTAAGGCTTAGTTACAAGTAGTTTTGGCAGCTTGGTATAGACTGATGTAGAAGCCAAGATAAGGCTTGGTGGAGCCTTCACAACCCTGGAGACCGTCACTACACATCAAGATAGCGAAAAACTTAGCCGATTCCTCGGACTCACGAAAACGCAATATCAGGACTGCAAATAAATCACATTGCCACGGGTTCAACCCCTCACCCGTTCCGTGGTCAGATTCCTCTGGTTCAGCACCCACACCATCGCTCCCCCCCCCTTCCCTTTCCCCACAACACCCTCACTTTTCCTAACCCCTCCCTCCCCCCGCTACCCACCACCCCAGGATGGCACTCTATCAACACCCCCATCTTTCATTCAGTGGTATCTGCGCATCTCCTAGGGAGCTCCCATTAACCGGAGGCTGTGACGCTACAATCCCGCTGTATACGAGGGCAACCACCAACTTCCATAACCAACACTGGATAAACTGAACAGTGCAGCCCATCTTCACTGGATGCAATGAATGGTATACTATTGAAGAATTGTGTACGAGAGTATTATTATTATTATTATTATTATTAATGGTACACAATACCGTCCAGTTGAAGGGGCTGAACACCTTCAGTGAAGAGTAAGGGACTGAACGCTTTCAGTCAAGACTAAGTACTGAATGCCTTCAGTCAAGGTTAGGGGACTGGATGCCTTCAATCATATTTACGGGATTGAACACCTTCAGTCAGGGCAAGTTGACTGAGCATTTTAAAACGACGGCTCCACTTCCACTGTCTATTGTACAAAAGTAACCTCCGTATTCGACTGAAGAAACCTAATGTGAGGGCGAAACGTCTCGGCAATAAAAATACTCAAGTGTTGATCTTGTGTCTCAACGAATCGCATATTCCAGTTTGAGTTATTATCCATAGTCCCTTCACAGGAACGAGCTCTTGATCCAGGAAATTGGAGGTACCCTTCCCTCCCTCGGATCACAATCAGATTTGCCATTCATCAGACGCTGTAAGACCCTTCCTCCCTTATCCCTAAGGATCTAGCGCTTCCCCATGACAATACTACTTGAAATGAGGGAAGGTCCGATAAGGTCAGTGACCTTAATAGATATCTGATAAGCCAAAGAATCGAGCTGGGAAAGGGCAAAGGCGCTCCTCGATGCAAGATAACGGAGGATCGATCCTACAGTAAACGCAGGGTTGTGTTGTGTCTTCACGGAATATGACTTGCTATACTCAATAATAATAATTAATAATAATATTAATAACAGCTGTTTATTATTCACTATTCATTCTTGATGTTTGTGTAAATAAGAATAATGTCCCTAAGCGAATATATATATCGAGCCGATTAGGTAAAACTTGCGATTTTGGCTTAAATAGCAACGCTCTTCTTGCCATATAAGACAAGCGAAAATTTGTGTATGCAATAATTTCGCAAAAATCATTCTGAACCTAACGAAAAAAATATATTTCATTGTGTTTGTTTATTTTTAAATTATTGTAAAAGTATTTAAAATATATTTACTTGGGTTAGGCTAAATTAAATTGCGCTTGTTATAATAAGGTTAGTTAAGTTTTCTAAGATTCTTTTGGTTCAAAATTAAATTTTTTTGCATCAACATAAATGAAAAAAATATGTCTTTAAACGTATAAAAGAAATTTTTAGAAAGGACTTAATTTTAGATGAATTCTTCCTAATTGACCAGTTTTACCTATTAGGCACGACATATATGTGATCGTTCTTTGTATATACCCGCTTGTTTCTGCGTGGTGCATTGATATTAAAAAAATCGTTTGAGAGGCCAGAACACACAGGAGGAGAATGCAATAGCTTGAAACCCGGACTGGGAAGAAACATGGCTTGTAAACAAGGCTGCCCAGCTTTTGAGGCATTTGTGGCCAAGTGGTCTAGAGGGTTACTTGGGGAAGCTTATCAGCCTCCCTGACGTGGCTTCGAAACCTGCTGACTGCGAGGGGATTGCGAGTCTGTGTAATAAGATGTGACAACTTTGAGGTGGTGGTGGTGGGTGATTGTGGTAGAGGTGGTGGTGGTGGTGGTTTTGGTGGTGGTGGGTGGAATGGGTGGGAGGAAACGTTGGTGGTAGAGATACTGGCAGGTGTCAGGGAGAAGATGATTGCTGGTAGTGGGAGATAGGTGGGAGTGTTACCTCACTGTGTGTGTGTGGTGTGATACTGGCAGCACACCTGTCTTAACAGCCACATGGATGGCTGCTGTTGATAAGCAATCGCAAACTGTCCTTCTATCTCTCAGGGAATCTAACTCCAGGATGCTATTATCCAGCACCTGTACAAGGCCTCGCTGCAGGTGCTCGATCCAGTGCGTCACTCACCCTTGAATACTCCTCACTAAGGATATTAAAGTACCCAAAATTCATCCCTTGTACCACCACGACCATAGCCCTCTATGACCCGTGAAGACTAGCTCAATACTGGGTCTTTATCTGTTCTTAAAGTTCTCTAGAGTGGTTCTTTTCCCTTTTCTGTAGTTTTTTCCTCTCCCCGTCTATTCTTCTTCTATCCCCACTTCCCCTCACCCCTTGTGGGTCCTTACCTGTGAGTTCTTCCAGTTCTAGACTAAAAGTCACGATAACGTGAGTGGAACTCCCAAATAACTCGTACTTAGGAGAGAAACCTTAGGACGATGTTTTGGTCCCTCCTGGACCATTGTCAAGTCGCAACTAAGCGAGAGAAGACGAGTAGACAGGTCGGAAAGAGGGAGGTGGGGAGTGGTAGAAATAGTAGTAATAGAAGTAGTGGTAGTAAGAGCAGTAGCAGTAGAACTAGCATCAGCAACAGTAGTAATAGTAGTAGTAGCAGTAGTAATGGTGGCGGCAGTGGCAGTAACGGGAATAAAGTAGTTGTAGTAGTAATGAGAGTGCTAGTGGTAGAAGTTACAGTAGATTGTAGTGGTAGAAGTAGTATCAATAACAGCAGTAGAAGTGCCAAGTGGGTTTAGAGCTTGTCTTTACTATCAATAAAGTAGCCAGGGAAGCTTCCCCTCACCCCCCAACTCCCCTCGTGGCGTGTGCCACTATCCTAACAAGGAAAGGGTCAGCGGTAAACAAGGTCATTAGCGGTATCCCAGCCTCTTATCACACGGCCCACCCACCTTCCGGTACGATAGCGGTGGCGGCGACGGCTGGCAGCTTCCCTCCCACCTGCCAGCCGCACGGCAGGAGTTTTTATTTTGCTATTACGTGCAAAACCATATGAAATATTTTGCAGTAGTCTTGAGGACACACACACACACACACACACACATACATACAACAGGCCTAGTGTCTAATCGACATGTGCCTAGGACAAAATGGTAACACACACACACACACACACACACACACACACACACACACACACACACACTGATTTAAAGTCCAGATTAATGGAAGTTTGTGTTTTTGTTTATGTCGGCGGCAAAATATTAAATATTTAGTCTTCCAAGTGTTCTCTCTCTCTCACTTGATTTTAAACTCCCCTCCCCCCCCAAAAAAAAAAAAAACACGAAAAATTCTCGCGAGAAGGATGCTATATGACCCATACGGGTTTAGTGATCATTTTAAATTATAATAATTACGAAAAAGGGGACAAAATATAATTACATTCAGAGATTTTTCGAGGTCGCTCAGCCTCGCCAACCCATCACGTCGTTGGGGATGGGTTGGTGACTTCCCCCATGCAGGATGCCCCATTCATGTCTCTCCCCGCCTTCCACCACACCAACCCATCACGTTATCTCTCTTATCTGGCCACAAACGTCCGCCAATAGACTGTGGATTGAGCTAATGACTTTAGATAAAGAGAGAGAGAGAGTGAGGGTGGGCGAAGAGCAGTGTTGGCCGTCACTGTAACTGTCCAAGGCAGGGAGATGAGGCACTAGTGCCATGTGACACATGACACAGGTCACTGTAGCTGTCCAAGCCAGGGAGATGAGGCACTAGTGTCATGTGACACAGGTCACTGTAGCTGTCCAAGCCAGGGAGATGAGGCACTAGTGTCATGTGACACATGACACAGGTCACTGTAGCTGTCCAAGCCATGGAGATGAGGCACTAGTGTCATGTGACACAGGTCACTATAGCTGTCCAAGCCAGGGAGATGAGGCACTAGTGTCATGTGACACATGACACAGGTCACTGTAGCTGCCCAAGCCAGGGAGATGAGGTACTAGTGTCATGTGACACATGACACAGGTCACTATAGCTGTCCAAGCCATGGAGATGAGGCACTAGTGTCATGTGACACAGGTCACTGTAGCTGTCCAAGCCAGGGAGATGAGGCACTAGTGTCATGTGACACTTACATAACAGGTCACTGTAGCTAGTCAGGTTAGAATAAAATTTGCCATTGAAGCGACAAGTTTATGATATCCATCCTGTAGACGGCAGTGTACGAGCAAATGACTACATAACAGGCCAAGGAACTAGGCCCCAAAATGAATAACAGAAGTACATATGGAATATATATATATATATATATATATATATATATATATATATATATATATATATATATATATATATATATATATATATAAATATACATCATAATTTATTTAGAATATTTGCTTAAAATATCCGTTTTTTTATTTTCATTATTAAGATAACATGATGTATTATACTATATATACACCAATCAGTGGACAAGGAAGCATATAGTGTTCAAGAAAGTAACCATAAGGCTGACCACATACTTCGCACCAAGTCTGATCATTCTGAACGTCTGCCAAACTGCCACAAGTACTCGTAGCCCAGCCTAAGTCTGCCTACTGCAACATTAGTCAGTCTGCTGACGCTGCGAGTTGCTTCTGGAGAAGAGGAACTGAGTGCCTTCAGAATTTAAACATTCGTGTGGAGAGTTAAACCCGTAGGAGTAAAAAAATAAAAATCTGTATAACAAGATAAACAGAGTTAGAGAGAAGAGGTAGGGTAACTCCACTCTCCCGAATCAAAAGCCTTACAGCAGCAGCACAAATTGTGACAAGGTACTCGCGCCTCTCACGTTACATCACACACGTCACAATTAACCACGACAGTATCTGTACTTGGGTTAATTTAGACGCAGTTTTATTACTCTGCTTTAATGATAATAAATCTAAATTGCAGGTTTCTTTGTTAGTATATACTTGGTTTTAGCTTTCTATTACCCAAGATGCGTATCGGTAATTACAGTCGTAACCTGCCAACATATCGCCGATCATTAGCGTCGACGGACGTAAAATTTAAACAAAAATGATAAATTTGTCTTGTTTTATGTAAAAGAAACACGTGATTATTCTTGGAAATTATAACCTTCACACACCGTACCTTCAACAGGTTTGTGATAATTATGGTGTTAATTGGTAGTTCTCCGTGTAACACACGCCCACACTCTCGGTACACCCCCCACACTCTCGGTACACACTCACACTCTCGGTACACACACTCTCGATACACACTCACACTCTCGGTACACACACTCTCGGTACACACGCCCACACTCTCGGTACACACTCACACTCTCGGTACACACACTCGATACACACTCACACTCTCGGTACACACACTCTCGGTACACACACACTCGGTACACAAGCCCACACTCTCGGTACACACACACACTCTCGGTATACACGCCCACACACTCCTTGTGCCTCCACATCCACACTCCTTAACCATCTACACACACAATCATAACTCGACATCAACACTCCTTACATCTTCTACACCATCTATCAATCCTCTTTATCTATCCCATCTATCCCTGCCCCTCCACACCCATGCCTCTTATCCTCCCTCACACCCACGCCTAACACAAGCTTACCCTATACTACGCCCGCACGCCCATCACGGGTGGCATACAATCGGACATATCCTCCGCCTGACATATCAACAGAAAACCAACAAAAACAATTGCCAGTCCGTTACAAAGTTGACACGAAATCCGCTAGTGTGGAGGGGGTGAGAGGGGTTCAGGTGGGGAAGGGGGAGAGAAGTGAGGGGAGATGAGGGGAGGAGTAATGGGTAGGAGAATGGGAGGGAGTAAGGTATGGCAACCTTTAACATATAACAAGTACAGGTGGTCGACCACTCGTTTAAGGTATTTGTGTTGATGGCGTGAAGTGATAGCAGGTCGTTATGTCTGTGTTTATTGTCATAATTCAGCTGTCCTGCCGTGGTGGACTGACAGACGCACCTTGCTACTATGAACCGAGACATTGCTGTGGTGAACTGAAAGTGACAAACATTGCTGTGGTGAGGTGAGAGACATCCGGAGGGTGGTGGTGGTAGTAGTAGTTGTGGCATTTACTGATCACTTTGCGTTGGTCACTAAGCGCTCATAGCTATAAAAATTATATGCAGCACGCAATAAAGACAAGGATAAAATTAGCAAATAATGAAATCAAGCAACATAAAGACTCAATACAAATAAATATTAGAATGCCAAGTTAAAATGACCAGCACCAATTAAAATGCCATTAAATTATTATCAAAAGACTCTCCTAAAAGTTCCCCGAGGTCCCTAAGGCACCTCGGTAATTATAAAAACAATGTCAAAGGCGGTAAGGTTTAAGTCCTGGGCAAACTTAAAATACGTTCCTCGGTCGGCATCACGCCGCAAGCTACAGAGAGGGGCAAGGGCACCTGCGAACAGGTGGCTATGGGTGAGATGTGTGTGCCCGATCCTCGGTCAACAGAGATTCATCTCTTAGTGACTATTCCTGTTGAAGGGCGAGGGCCAAGCACCCACGTCCTGCCAAGCCGTGTATAACGTGTTCCTAGTATGCGGGGTCCACTGGGCTTGTCACTTCCCAAGGACATATCAGTGGATATGGCTTATGAGGTCACTAAATCAAAAGTCTACTGTAGAGTGGGCTCGTTACAGCAGCCCTAGCCTCGGCATCCGCCCGTTCATTTCCCAGGACACCAACACGACTCGGGTACTAACAGAACTCCACATCCTTGAGCTGCGCATGCGACGTATCAACTACTCCAAGATCTTATTAGACCAGAAGGTGGACAGAAACATACTGAGCCAGAGCAGACAGCGCATACTGAGATCACAACAAAGTCAACACCACCTTCACTCTTTGACCCACCAGTAAAGACCTTCATCCTTGAAGCATGAACCGAATTATGTGCCGAGAAATTAGCCAAGGTCTTCACCGGGACCCAACACTTACGGGCCCCCATCCACTACCTGTAAAGACGCACCTCAGACACCATCCAGAAAGGGCCGGGAGAAAAGCCAACCTTTGTGTTTGAAGTCACAATCCATAAGGAAATTTGGATTTAATGCTGTGATGTATTGAAATACCTGTATGAAAATTTAAAGGAAAGCAGGAGACATTCAATCCAAGTTTGCTATTACTACTACAACTACTGCTACTATTTGAAACTATTTTCCGTTTAACGTTTAAAATAAAAATCTGGAAATCAATTCATCCTACTCCCTGTCATTATAAGCCAGTACTGTAATAGGTTCGCCGGTCTTGTCCTGGCCCGTGTCTTTTCCAGATGATGACCCGGATAAGCCTGCAACACCAGTGGTACAATCACCATTTTACCCCTCCAGCATCATCATCATTGCAAGCTTCCAGCACCACTATCACCACCACCATTGTAAACCTCCAGGAGCACCACCTCCACCACCACCAGCCTCTAGCATCGCTACCAGCTTTATAAACCTGCAGCAGCACCACCATTCCCAGGAGATAAGCACCGTCTGGCTCAGCTGTCACTCCCAGGGAGAATTGTTCAGCTGATTGCAAATTGAAGGTGGTAACCCGATCAGCGGCCCCCGGGAGCCATCACCCAGCACAAACACTCACTTCTGAGCTCCCTTGAAGGGCTGCCTTCATCATGGCGAATGGCTCGTGACCCAAGGAAGTGGAGCTGCCCTCCCACGCCTTAGAATCAAACATGAGCACTCTGAGAGGCAACACAGTAAGGGACCCAAGACTATTCAACAGCCTCCCATCATGCATAAAGGAGATTACCAATTGACAACTGCTTGTTCTCGAGAGGAAACTTGCTCAGTTTCTTAAGTCAGTTCCTCACCAGCTGTGGCTCGTACTCTGGACTGCGTGCGATCAGCAGCAGCAGTCTGACTGATCAGGCCCTGAGCCACCAGGCCTGGACTGGGACCGGGCCGCGGGGGCGTTGACCCCTGACAGCATCCTCCAGGTACCTCTTATTCCCCAGGCGCTGTATGATCCACTTTAATATTGCTGCAAGAATGTTCCTTCCCACTCTAATGTTGCTGTAAGAGTGTTCCTTCCCACTCTAATATTGCTGCAAGAATGTTCCTTCCCACTCTAATGTTGCTGTAAGAGTGTTCCTTCCCACTCTAATATTGCTGCAAGAATGTTCCTTCCCACTCTAGTGTTTAGCGCTTCTATTTGATTATAATAATAATAATAATTTCCACTCTAGTGTTACTGTAAGTGTTCCTTCCCACTCTAATGTTGTTGAAGGAGTGTTCCTTCCCACTCTAGTGCTGCTGCTGCTGGTCACTGCAGTTATGCTGCACAAACACCGCCGCTGCAACACTGCTCCTCAACATTCACACTCAGGCCTCTAATCTTCTTACTACTTCCTCCCCTCTCAAAATCGTCTCTTGTGGTGTAGAAAACTCTTGCTGGAGGGTGAGAGTGGGGGGGGGCTGGGGCAGATCGTATGAGGGGTGACAGTTGTGAGGGGGTGAAGGTGAGGGGTGAAGGTGAGGGGTGTAGGTCAGGGGTGAGAGAAGGAGAATGATAAAACAGATTAAAGAAGCAAGATTGAAGATGGGATGTTAAGACATATTAATAAGGAAAAAATAGAGAGGAGGTTGCAGTGGGAGGAAGAGGCAGGCATGAACGAACAGAGGGAGGGAGGGAGGGAAGGATGGAGGTAAAAGAAAGAAATGCAGGGATGGAAGGATCTAGACATTGACTGAGGAAGTCAGGGAGGAAGGGAAGTAGGGATAGATGGAGAGAGAGAGAGAGAGAGAGAGAGAGAGAGAGAGAGAGAGAGAGAGGCTGGTGGCAGGAACGAGGGGAGAGGAGATGCCTCAGGTGTTAAGCCCAGGATAATGGTCAACACAACAAGGTAATGTGATCAACACAATGACCCTCTGATGTAATCAAATATCCAATGACTGTCCACCAAGACTCTTACTCTCACCACGCCCTCTGGCCTCCTCTCTCACTTCCCCACCTCTCCCTCCCTCTCTCTCTCTCTCTTCGCAATGTTAGAGTAAACCTGTTAAACGCTGCCCGTCTCGTGGGATAATCGCTGTCAACTTATAATAGCTGAACAACCAGAGGAATTATTATTATTAAGGAGTTACGGAACTCGATCCCCCGTCTACTAATACTGAGACAAAAACTCCGACTTTAACATCCAGGATTTCCAGCCCAGAATAATAACTGAAACCTTACGAAGCACTTTTATGGACTTAGCGTAGAAAATTCAATATACATTTACACAGTGGAAGCTAAAAACGTTGGCGGTGTCAGTAACAAAGACTGACAGATATGGATCACATCAGCTAGCTGCACAGCAAAGGCGGGCCCAAGGGCTGGAGCACGACACTTGCTGTAGCAGCAAGTGCCACCCACCCAGCCACCTATTCATGGGACAGTAACAGGTCCCACGCAAGCACCCACCCTCCCATAAAGAAACTGACAGTGCACACCCTCCACACCCACTCCCTCCCTCCCTCCCAGCAGACTCTGACAGTGCCAGAAAACCCACCCACCCTCCCACTAACAGTGAGAAGGCACTGCCTCCCTCCCACTCTTCACGTCCCACAACATGTCGTGTAAGGTTCCACGCAATTTGCCAGCACTCTATTGCCTCCTGGGCTTCCCCTATTCTCCGTCTCCCCTCTGTTCCCCTCTTTCATCCGCCTTCCCCTATTTCCTTCCCTCGAAGAATATCCGGTTTCCATAAATAGCCATGTCGGAAATGGGGAGTAATGGAGACAATTTCATGACGATTATTATTCACGAAATTGATCCTGGTGAGAGACTCAGCCCGTCTTGTTCTTCATAAATTCTGCATCCAGACGCTACCGCCCGAATACAATGATAATGAATGAAATTAGGCGAGTGTGTGTGTGTGTGTGTGTGTGTGTGTGTGTGTGTGTGTGTGTGTGTGTGTGTGGAGTTGGTCTGTCTCAAACAAGCGAAAATGATTTAAAAACTATATGTAAACAAGGCAGTTAGAGGACGTTGCTGTCCTGCAATAATCATGCAAGTACAAATAGAGTAAATAAATCAAATACAATTTAATGATTTACCGCATTAAAAAAAAAACATTGATTCCTGGGGGGATAAGATAAACCTAAATTACCCGAAATACTCTACGTAACCAGGGGTCTTCCTATATAGTATGTTAATGATGTCGGTGAGGTCTGTATCAGTTGTATGAGGTACTTTATAGAAGTAAAGATTATTATTATTATTGTTATTCGGTCGAGAAATCAGTGAAATCTGTGGCAGGATCTCGTTTCCCGTCAGTGTTGCACACTACACTGGCAGCGACAGCTGCAAAATTCAACAAATTCAATTCCTACCAGCATGGACTAAGCAGAATCTGGAATGGGAGGAGTTGGAATCTGGATCGCTCCAACAGCTCCCGACTGGAATGGATCAAATGGCCGGAATTTGTAGATTCGTCATCAATTTCTGACTGGGCAAACACGGGTGAAGGGACGACAATTGTTCATAATTGATTAAAATTGATGGTGCGACAAATGTGATACGTGTGTGTGTGTGTGTGTGTGTGTGTGTGTGTGTGTGTGTGTGTGTGTGTGTGTGTGCGCGCGCGCGTATATATTTGTGCGTATTAATAACAGGCATTGTAGACAGACTTATATATATATATATATATATATATATATATAAATAAAGGTTTATATGTATATATAGATGTATTAATAGGTGATGAGAGAGGGTCCCATGTGATGGTATCCCCAGTTCTGCTCCAAGGAAGCCTTGAAGCTGTATCTACCTAACCCTCAGTGTATTCTTGACGACATCCTCATCACCCTGCTGAGATCTCCCAGCTCTGGCTAGCACACTTCATCACCCTGATGAGATCTCCCAGCTCTGGCTAGCACACTTCATCACCCTGCTGAGATCTCCCAGCTCTGGCTAGCACACTTCATCACCCTGCTGAGATCTCCCAGCTCTGGCTAGCACACTTCATCACCCTGCTGAGATCTCCCAGCTCTGGCTAGCACACTTCATCACCCTGCTGAGATCTCCCAGCTCAGGCTAGCACACCTCATCACCTCATGTACGGTATGTAATCTCATCCTGTGTGACTGAATGTGACTGGGAAACACAACTAGTTTTAGTTCCCACTCTTCAACCCTCGTACAGAATAGGGTATCAGCACACTACCGATGCACCCAATTTGGTTTAATTCCCTTATTCTTGAGAACTCTACGGGGAGATAACCTTCCGTTTGACAATATGGAACTAATTCTTAATGAAATGATAATTAGCAGGATTATTAAGAGTGAGTTGAAACGACATGCCAAACATCTCGCCTGATGAGAGGTGAACTTTTGTCGCCAACTTGAAAAAACCCGTCAGATAGTAGCAGTTTTTCGTGTTTTATTGTCAGCCGTTGATTTCTAAGGAGACGACGCCTATTATCCGATGAAAAACTCACTGTTGCAAATTGAATTGTTTTCAAATGCTGGAAGTAATTCTGTTATTTCTTTTTTCTTCTTCTGTAAACAGAAATTTCCACTTCATACAACAAAATCTCCGCTAGCACATTGTGTGCCCAATGTCTCAGGGGAAAATTATGACGTGTGAGCATCTTGCCAGCAGATCCGAGTATATAACATTCATTACATAGCTATTTCAAGCCACCATCTGCCATAATGTGACGTATACATCCCATAAAGAACATCAGCATGTGAAAGCCTCCAGGTCTCACATAAGAAGATGTAATCTCCTGAGCTTCTGACTCAAGATTCTGGTCGACCGTAGCGACGTAACTAATCTGATTCGTATCTCGACATTTTCCAGCAGCAAAATATGTTGTTATTTACAATGTATCGTAGCAGCTTCCTAGCAAACTCACGAACGGTGGGAGTTCTGTTTTCGATGTGTTAAGAGGAAGAGGCAGAGTGATTACCTCCATAAAGTCGTTCTAACCAGGGAGATTCGGGATGCCCAGCCATTTCCCACACAAGCATAAAGTTATAGCCATCAACGGTTTCCACGTCAAAACCGGCATTCTTATAAAAAAAAAACTATTAAAACCTTCTTTCATTATTTCTGGAGACTGATGCATGACAGCCGAGGCTTCATAAGAGCTGATTTTTTCCTATTTTATATGAGGCGCAAATTCTCAACTGAGGATAAAATATTAAGCATCAACTTATTAAAATATCCTGTGTATATGTACTCCATCCTGTGTATATGTACTCTATCCTGTGTATATGTACTCTATCCTGTGTATATGTACTCTATCCTGTGTATATGTACTCTGAGAGCGCCAGGACTCTGCCCACGCCTATTTGTCACATGTTCAGCATCAGCAAAGTACGTGGATTGTGGCGTTTTACTGGCTAGTGAAATGCTGCAAGGAGGTAGAGGTGGTGGGGAGGTTGTGGTAGTGGTATGGAGGCTGTGGTAGTGGTGGGGAGGCTGTGGTAGTGGTGGGGAGGCTGTGGTAGTGGTGGGGAGGTTGTGGTAGTGGTGGGGAGGCTGAGGTAGTGGTGAGGAGGTTGTGGTAGTGGTGGGGAGGTTGTGGTAGTGGTGGGGAGGCTGAGGTAGTGGTGAGGAGGTTGTGGTAGTGGTGGGGAGGCTGAGGTAGTGGTGAGGAGGTTGTGGTAGTGGTGGGGAGGTTGTGGTAGTGGTGGGGAGGTTGTGGTAGGGTTGGGGAGGCTGTGGTAGTGGTGGGGAGGTTGAGGTAGTGGTGAGGAGGTTGTGGTAGTGGTGGGGAGGTTGTTGTGGAAGGTGCTTGTGGAGAGGTGGTTGAAGGGGAAGAATGATCAACATACATCATACATTAGAATGATCAAATCAGCCACGTAACAAAAAAAAAAAAAAACAGCATCTGGATGGAACATCCAAATTGTACAGATGCCAGAACAACATGAGACAATTTTCCTTGTCATTTATTTGTATTAAGTATCAGGAGGGAAGAAAGGAACGAGGGAGGGAGGGAAGGAACGAGGGAGGGAGGGAAGGAAGGAACGAGGGAGGGAGGGAAGGAGAAGAGGAAAGGAGAGGAGGGAAATAAAGAAGGCAAATAGGTAGGTAAGGAGAGAAAGAGAAGGGGTAAGTATATAGATAGGAAGGATAGGGTGTGTGTATGAGAGACGACCACATACACACACACACACACACATACACACAAACACACACAGAAACAACATATGAGAGGGTAGACAAAGCAGCAGACACGCTAATCATGGAGACCCCACAACACACTGCAGCGGACAGGGACGTAAGAGCAGACCGGACACACAAAGGAACACGGGGAATACAGTCATGACAGCACCGAGAGAGATAATGCACCTGTGACAAGGCAATGGGAGACACAGTGGAGGAGGAAAGGGAGAAGTCGATGTTCATCTATGGCCTGAAGGAAGTCGAAGGAGACACCCACGACAGAAGGAAACAGGAGGAGACAGAACAGATCGATGGTATCATGCTAGCAATAGGGGAGACTCATCTCAAGTGACAAATTTTCGGAGAATCGGGTGGTACACAAAGGGAAGAAGTCGACCCTCAAGGTAATATTCAAGGCAGAATCAGCACGCACCATGATCCTGCAAGAGAAAGCTCGGCTGAGGACGAACCAGGGTACCGGAATGTATATCTAGATCGAGACAGAACACAGGAAGAAAGGGAGGCCCGGAGGGAGAGGTTAAGAAGGAGGAGAGAGGGGGAGGGGAGACAGCGAGATACGGAGGACACCAAGCCCAAGCAGGACAAACACACACACTGGAAATACCTCAGCGGGCCTCATATCACAAACAACCCACGACACCCATACACTCTAGCACCACACCCACATATCAGGCCCCTGTCCCCACCCTAGCAAATGAAAACCCACCGTCACAGTTACCCCCCACCCCCACCTCAAGCTGCACCCCACCAGCCCAAACCCCAACCATACAATCACCCCCACCCAAGCTCCAACCCCAGCGGGCACCCTGCCCACACCCCCATCCCACCAAGATCTCCCCAGGGCCACAGTATTGGAAACAAGGTTGAAGGTTTGGTACACAAATGCGGATGGAATTACGAATAAGTATGAAGAGTGGAATGAAAGAATAGATGAGGCATCTCCAGACATCATAGCGGTCACAGAAACTAAATTAAATGAGACAGTAACAGATGCAATCTTCCCGCAGGGATATCAGATCCTGAGGAAAGATAGGAGGAGCAGGGGGGGTGGAGGGGTTGTACTGCTTGTAAGGCACCGTTGGAGATTCGAGGAAATGGTAGGAGTGGAGGGGGGTAGAGAACGGGAATTCATAGTAGGTACCATCCAGTCTGGGGAGCATAAGATAATCATTGCAGTGATGTATAACCCACCACAGAACTGCAGGAGGCCAGGAGAAGAATACGATGAGAACAACAGAGCGATGGTGGACACCCTGGCAGAGGTGGCAAGAAAAGCACACATGAGCAGAGCGGCTACTGGTCATGGGAGATTTCAACCACAGGGAGATCGACTGGGAGAATCATGAACCACGTGGGGGTCCAGAAACTTGGAGAGCCAAGATGATGGACGTGGTACTGGAAAACCTGATGCACCAACATGTCAGGGACACGACCAGAGAGAGGGGAGAAGATGAACCAGCAAGACTGGACCTTGTATTCACCCTGAACAGCTCAGATATTGAAGACATAACGCACGAGAGCCCCCTGGGAGCCAGTGACCATATGGTGCTTAGCTTTGAGTACATTGTAGAGCTACAGGTGGAGAGGGGAAACAGTACCGATAGAGACAAACCAGACTTTAAAAGAGGAAACTACACGGGCTTGAGGAATTTCCTGCAGGACATCCAGTGGGAAAGGGAAATGGAAGGACTGACAATAAATGAAATGATGGAATACGTAGGGGCAAAGTGCAAGGAGGCAGAGGAACGGTTTATACCCAGAGGCAAATGTTTAAATGGGAAGGCCAGAAAGAGCCCCTGGTTTACCCAAAGGTGCAGGGAGGCAAAGAATCAGAGTATCAGAGAATGGAAACGGTACAGAAGGCAAAGAACCCAAGTAAACAAAGAGATTAGTAGAAGAGCTAGAAACGAGTATGCACAAGTACGGAGGGAGGCCCAGAAACAGTACGAAAACGACATAGCATCGAAAGTTAAGTCCGACCGAAACTGATGTTCAGTCACATCAGAAGGAAGACAACAGTCAAGGACCAGGTGATAAGGCTGAGGAGAGAAGATGGGGAACTCACAAGTAATGATCAAGAGGTATGTGAGGAGCTCAACTTGAGGTTTAAGGAAGTATTCACAATGGAGGAAGGAAGGCAGCTGGGTAGACAGGACATGGTTCGTCACCAACAAGGGATGTACCAAGTGCTAGAGGGCTTACACACAACTGAGGAGGAAGTGAAGCAGTTACTCAGTGACCTCGATACCTCAAAGGCGATGGGTCCGGACAATATCTCCCGTGGGTTCTTCGGGAAGGAGCTGAGGTACTGAGTGTGCCACTTACCACAATATTCAACACATCCCTTGAAACTGGGCAGCTACCTGAGGTATGGAAGAAGGCCAACGTAGTCCCCATTTTTAAAAAAGGAGACAGAAAAGAGGCACTAAACTATAGACCGGTGTCACTTACATGTATAGTGTGCAAAGTCCTGGAGAAAATCATCAGGAAAAGAATGGTGGAACACCTTGAGCGGAACAGGATAATAAACGCCAGACAGCATGGATTCCGGGAAGGCAAATCCTGTGTAACAAACCTCCTAGAGTTCTATGATAAAGTAACAGAGGTAAGGCAGGAGAGAGAAGGGTGGGTTGATTGCATTTTCCTGCCTTCGACACAGTTCCTCACATGAGATTAGTAAAGAAGTTGGAAGAACAAGCAGGTATAACAGGAAGGGCACTGGAATGGATCAGGGAATACCTCAAAGGGAGGCAACAACGGGTCATGGTGCGTGGTGAGGTATCACAGTGGGCGCCTGTGACGAGTGGTGTACCGCAGGGGTCAGTCCTAGGACCAGTGTTATTCCTGGTTTATGTAAATGACATGACGGATGGGATAGACTCAGAAGTGTCTCTATTCGCGGATGATGTGAAAATAATGAGGAGAATCACATCAGAAGAGGACCAGGCAGGGCTGCAAACAGACCTGGACAAGCTCGACATCTGGTCTAGCAGTTGGCTTCGAATTCAATCCTCCAAATGCAAAGTCATGAGGATCGGAGAAGGGCAAAGAAGACCGCTGACAGAGTACAAGCTAGGCGGACAAAGGCTACAAACCTCGGCAAAGGAGAAAGACCTTGAGTGAGTATAACGCCTCAGCACGTCTCCGGAGGCCACATCAACCAGATAACTGCGGCAGCATATGGGCGTCTGGCAAACCTTAGATTAGCGTTCCGTTACCTTAACAAGGAATCGTTCAAGACACTGTATACCGTGTACGTCAGGCCCATACTAGAATATGCAGCACCAGTCTGGAACCCACACCTGGTCAAGCACGTAAGGAAACTAGAGAAAGTGCAAAGGTTTGCGACAAGGTTAGTTCCACAACTCAGGGGTCTGTCTTATGAAGAAAGGTTGAGGGAAATAGGACTAACAACACTGGAGGAAAGAAGGGTCAGAGGAGACATGATAACGACATACAAAATACTGCGGGGAATTGACAAGGTAGATAGTGACAGGTTGTTTCAGAGAGGGAACACAGATACAAGGGGACACAACTGGAAGCTGAAGACTCAGATGAGTCAAAGGGATGTCAGGAAACACTTCTTCAGCCACAGAGTAGTCAGGAAGTGGAATGGACTAGAGAAAGATATAGTGGAGGCAGGAACCATACATAGTTTTAAGACAAGGTATGATAAAGCTCATGGAGCAGGGAGAGCAGAGACCCAGTAGCAGACAGAGAAGAGGCGGGGCCAGGAGCTGAGACTCGACCCTGCAACACAATTAGTGAGTACACACACACACACACACACACACACACACACACATACACACAAACACATACACACACACACACACACACACACACACACACACAGATACATTAACCACGCCCAACGCCTCGTTCGCTCTAGCCCTCGTTAACCACCCAGGCGTTTAACGATCCTCACCCTCCCATCCACCACTGACGCCTCCCTCCTATCCACCTCCGACGCCCTCCTCCTATCCACCTACGATGCCTTCCACCATCCACCCCCTCCCCTCTTTCTGTGATAACTCCCCTTCCTTGATAAAGGAGATCAGTCGGTTGGTCGTCAGTCTGTTGGTTGGTTCATTTATCTTTACGGCTGTTAATTGTTCCTCATTGTCTGATCTCTCTCTCTCTTACACAGGGTTTCACAAGGTTAGGTTTAGGGTCCTAACTTTATTTACAAGCTAAGAGCTGTTACCTATATATATATATATATATATATATATATAATATATATATATATATATATATATTTATACACACTGCACCCCCACATACACACACGTCTAGCAAGTGATGTAATGGAGGCGGAACCATACATAGCTTTAAGACGAGGTATGATAAAGCTCATGGAACAGAGAGAGAAGGGACCCAGTAGCGATCAGTGAAGAGGCGGGGCCAGGAGCTGAGTATCGACCCCTGGAACTACAATTAGGTGAGTACACACACACACACACATACATACATTCACTTTGAAAACTCATACCCACACACACACACACACGCAAGAACAAACACAAACATACCCACAGAGTGGCACAAACGAGCGAGCAATGAACGTTCCCCACTACACCTACACAAAACACCTCCCTCTCCCCCCACTTCCCATCGAACAATCACATCCCATGCCACCCCCCCTACATACACAGAGTGACATATACTGCAGCTCTGTCACTTCATACCCTGTCAATTACCAGAACAAAAACACCGATACATCACAAGCTTGACAAGTAGAGCCACTGACACACCTAGACTGTAATCACCAGAATCTTCTCATATCCGACAGTGACGAATGATTTTTGTTATTAACAAGGCCAGAGACAGGCTAAAAGCACGCTAGAAGAGTCTGTGATACCACTCTTGATACTACGACAAAACTCACTGATACTGCGACACAACTCACTGATACTACGACGCAACTCACTGATACTACGATGCATTGCACTGATGCAACACACTGATACTACGACACAACTCACTGACACAGCTCACTGATATTATGATACAATACACTGGTACTACGACAAAATTCAGTGACGCTACGACTGTGATAAGCGCAGCGCCATCACAGTCATGGGAAAGGCGATGATTGAAATTGATAAATGGCTACATTTATTGCATATAATTGCATGCAAGTATCTGCTGATGTTCCCTTCAGCACTGTGCCCTGCCAACAAACACCCACACTCACACCCACACACTCACACCCACACTCACACTACCACTAGCAGATCACCAGCAAATGTGTTCCCTTAAGTGGCGAGAGTGCACATCACGTGCTCGTCTACACCAAGGAGAGCGTCGGTGCGTGCACAAGAGCGACGTAAGTAGCTACGCTGTGGTAAGCAAGCTCTCCTGGAACACACAGCTCTGCACACGTAACAAAAACTAATTACACAAGTAATAAAACTGAACAGAAATTGCTTTAGCCAGCGCGGCAATAAAGTGAGAAGACTGGCAACAAAAACCCACTCGTTGTCTGTCCCATCACAACAGAGACAATGAGCGGGCAAAGTACAGGCGACAAAAACACTCGGTATCACTCCCATCGCAACATAGACAGGGAGCAAGCGAATCACAGGCGACAAAAACACTAGGCATCATTCCTATTTGTTTTAACAAAGACAGCGAACGCGAGCAGATGATGAGAGGCAAAAACACACACACATGACAACAAAGACAGGGAGCGGGCAAAGCAACAACAAAAGCATACTGTTATCACTGCCATCAACACCAACTGTTCCCCAAAAAACGTAAATAGCCACATATTTGACACCGGCTAGCTAGCTAGCTCCTCCCTGGGGGTGTGGGCGTGGGTGTGGGTGTGGGTGTGGGTGGGGGTATGGGCGTGGGTGGCAGTGCACAGTGCCGAAGGGGTATGCAATTGATGATGGGGAATGTAATAATTACATGCAATGGATGTAGTCATCTGTCAATTACAGTCATCGCCTTTCCCACGATTGTGTTGGCGCTGCCTTTATCACTGTCGTAGCGTCACTGAGTTGTGTCGTAGTACCAGTGAGTTGTGTTGTAGTGTCAGTGAGTTGTGTTGTAGTGTCAGTGAGTTGTGTTGTAGTGTCAGTGAGTTGTGTCGTAGTGTCAGTGAGTTGTGTCGTAGTGTCAGTGAGTTGTGTCGTAGTGTCAGTGAGTTGTGTCGTAGCATCAGTGAGTTTTGCAGTGTTCCACGACCGAACACGAAGCTCCCTGCAACTAGCGAGATTGATGACTCGCAGAGAGACTTTTTTTCCCCCCGACTTGTATTCGCTTTCCGATACCAGAGTGTGACAAATTGCTTTCCGGTGGGCGCACCGATACGCCCCGGCCAGGGGGCACTATAACATAATTACGCCCTCAACTCCCTCACACTCGTGAAGAGACTTTAATATCCGTCAATCACACACGAGAAAGAGATAATTTGACTCTCGACACTGGGGCGATATTTCACAGCATACCCACACTCTACCTCTCGTTTATTTGAACGAGAGGAGGATCGACGGGGTGGTAAAGGAGGATCGACGGGGTGGTAAAAGTCATTAAGGTGAGCATGTCTTGTCTTCTGCCGTGGCCAGATCGACCAGGGGTGACCGGAGAGTGTAAAACCAGATACCATTCAAGTCGTAACTTTTTTTTTTCTTTTACAACTGAATTACAAATCGGAATTGTAATCTAAGCTTCTGGGTCGGTGGTGGATCACTGCCTAGTCACCAGTCGCTTGATAGTCCGGGTTTTAATTTTGGGATTATGTTTAGTTGTCCCTTAAAAAGGAATGAAAGGGGAGATACCTTAATACTGTCGGTGAAAGGCTCGTCAGCCAGGGAACTGTAACAACACTCCCCTTCCTAGGATCATATTTTATCCCAGGAGCTCAATAACCCCTACAGGTTTTGTGATTCACCGTGAATTTGATAATGATTGTTTCAGCCCAAGGAATTGTGATTTGGTATCAGGAATTTTCTCTCTCCTCTGGATTTCAAGCAGCTAGGAGCTAAATTAAGACACACACACACACACACACACACACACACACACACACACACTGCGCTGTTGCCTCTACATTAAAATCATGACCAAGTGTTGTATCAGTGGTCTGGGACCACTAGACACATAAGCAATGACCAGAAACAATTATTACCGAAGGTGAATCTAACACTGCACAATCCCATGACTGGAACAATACACAAATAACCCGTACATAGAAGAGAGGAGCATACCACGACGTTTCGGTCCCACTTGGCCCGTAAATCTTGATGAACGCCCTACGCTGCCAGACGTATGCCACCTCTCTCTTTTTTTCATTTCTTTATCGTCGAGTAATTATACTAAAATATGGATCAATATACGTTAACCTAGCCTAATCGAAAATAACAAATTATTCTTTTTTATAAAAGTCCCAGCATGAAGAAATGCACGAGGGGTAACCCCTGTAAAACTGGCTCCCCTAATTGCTAAAAAGAGTGATCACTGTGGTAGTAGACTGGGACACGGGGGGAGTTGACCCACGAAATCCTCTCCAGGTATCTCCAGGCATGGTATAGAGGTCGTGGTTGTAGAATAGGGCCACCACTGTGGTGAAGTGATATTCCCGAACGCAATATCACACACCACACTCCTCCCGCAGTCAACAAGATAGTCTAGGTTCCATCGCTCTTGCAGATAACGTCTCTTAACAATTTTCACAGATAAGGAGAGTTTGAAGAGATGGAGGAAGCACACGAAAAAAAACACTGGAACCTGCTTGGTGTTCTGCACAACTTCCCAGGTGATGGAACACCGAGACTACAGGCTACTGCTACGAACTGCACGAACAAGACCAAGAATCACTGGGGCGAGACTACAGGCAACTGCTACGAACTACGGAAGCATGACTAGAATCACCGGAACTTGTTTGGCACTCGGCACAGCTTCCGAAGTGACGAGGACGAAGCAACAGTGGAAATAAAACAAGCATGATCTGTGACCAGCATTCATAACACAGTGAAAGAATTTCTCTTCGCTCTTCAATTATTTGTATTACGTTTATTGGCATTGTAGTAAGTGATAACTGTTTTTTTTTGTTAATAGACAACACATCTAACCCAACCCAAAATAACACAATTAGAGAAATTTGCTGGAAAAATGTACAAGAAACCGACTTGGGATTCGGGAGGAAGTGTTGGGTCTGGGCAGTGATGGAACCCTCGATGAGACCACAGCAGCACTCCCACAACTCATTCTACTGACAACATTAGATCAATTTCGACTGCAACTGAGTGAACATATTTGAAATTTAAATCACAGAATTGATGGCGAATCATCAAAGTGTAGTGGATGTTTTTTTGATGAATTGAGGGGGATCCATACGGGGACAGAAACACAGTGAAGAAAGAGACTGTTTCAATCTGAGTCTGAGATGTGCTGAAGAAGATCTCAGACGGAAACCGAAATAGTCTCTCGTAGCTCGATTACTAGCGCACTCCTCTCACACACTGAGGTCCGGGGGTCGATCCCCGGTACGGGTGGAAAGCTTAGGATGTGTTTCCTTAAGATACCTGCTGTCCATGTTCACCCATCAGTAAAATAGTTACCCGAGTGTTAGCCGACTGGTGTGGGTCGCATCCTGGGGACAAAATTGACCTGATTTGTCCGAAATGCTCTGCATAACAAGGGACTTTCTATATAGTAGTATGTCACTGATGTCACCTATGGCCTGTATACCTTGTACATGCACTTGTACTAAAAAGTATATTATTATTACTGTGAGTCTGTCTCGGTGTGTTTTCCCTAATCCATTTAGCAAAACTGATGTTATACTTTGTAGACACACACACACACACGCACACACACATCATAATTTTAAATCAGACTTGCATTTTGAATGGAAAAAAAATTGAGCAAAATCTTAACCACCCGATCCTCACCCTCCTACAACTCCCTCCCATCTTCCACCCCTCTTCCCTCTTCAGTCTCCTGGACCCTAGCTACAGTGATGGATGAGTTACCGTTGCTCTAGTCCAGGCCCTGCACTCAGTAATTGCTCTGTCACTTGTCACCCTGATGGAGCCACGATAACTCTGAGGCTATCTGCAGGCCACGTGGTCAGAGGCCGCTGTGGGAAGGAGGCAGGAGAGAAGAGGGGAAAGAAAGGGAAAGGGTCGAAGGGAAAGAATAATAGAAAGCATGGTGGAAAGGAACGAAAGTGGGGAACAGGAGAGATGGTAAAATGGCACTTAGGAAAGGGACAAAGTAGAGAATGATGGAAAGGGACCATGGGGAGAAATGGGAAACATAGCGGAGAGGGACGAGGGGGAGGAATGGGAGAGAGAGAATGGTGGAGAGAGCTGATCAATATATTTCGTTGGAGTGACCTTCAGGACAGCTATCATACCACAAGACAGTCACCACCAGCATTTGACTGTGGTTCTGTTTGCCGACATCAGTCAATCCATCCGTGACGTATTAGTATCTGGAATGGATATGTAAAAGAGAGAGAGAGAGAGAGAGAGAGAGAGAGAGAGAGAGAGAGAGAGAGAGAGAGAGAGAGAGAGAGAGAGAGAGAGGGGGAGAGAGAGAGAGAGCTTTTATTGGACACTCGCCGTCAGAATTCTTTGTTTATATTCCCATTTTGCCGGAGGACAAATAGTTTTGTTGCCAGTAAGCTGACACCACAGCCAACACTACCACTACTGTCACAGCCAACACTACCACCACTGTCACAGCCAACACTACCACCACTGTCACAGCCAACACTACCACCACTGTCACAGCCAACACTACCACCACTGTCACAGCCAACACTACCACCACTGTCAACACCACAGTCTTCCCCCCTAACAAATAATCCTTCAGTAAACCTGACATCATATATAGCGTTTATGACAAACATGAGCAACACGCGGCTCTCACCTGGTCAAAGAGAACCACAAACTCTAAACTCTTACGTAGATAAAGACGCACATGCATAGTTTTTAGACATTTAAAAGAGGAAACGTTTCGCCACGAATGGCTTCCGAGACAGATAAAGCCAAACGTAGCGAAACGTTCACTCAAGTGTTTAGAATCTGTGCATGTATATGTCTGTTTACATAGTGTCAGTATCACCATACTTGTTCTCTAGTCTAGATCCTTATTTTAGGAGGTCCAAAAGTTTGCAACAATACTAGTCCTAAACCTGACGGGATTGAAATACGAGAGACTGAGAGAACTGATGCTAACTATCCTACAAGACGGGAAGAACCAGGGAATATACGGTTATGACGTAAAAGACATTGAAAAATTTGACACAGGGTACAGAAGGATGAATTGAAATAGGGGCGAGGGAGGGACGCAGATGGTAGTTAAACACACAGATGAATCACAGAGGCATTAACAATAAAAAAGCATCGAGTCTTGAGATAAGTGAATGTATTGACCTGGCTGAGGAAACAGTAAAGGTAAACATCATACACAGTTTCAGGAATAGGTAGTAAGGGGCACACATACACACACACCGGGGCCAGGAGCTGTGAATCAACCTCCTGTAACCGCATATAGTGGAGTACACAAAGCAATCTCAAACAGGCGATCTTAACAATGCAGAACAAGCCACATGGTGATGGAAATCTTTAGCTCAAGATCTTTCACACTCTCCGTGCATCATCAGGAGCAATGCAATGTTGCAAGGCTACCAACATATAGCAGGAGAAAAAAATATCTGAAGCAAGGCAGAAGTGTAAAGCACCAGACGGTCGTCACAGTGTGCGCCGTCAGCGTGGCCTCAGCGTGGCCATTCAGAGGGGTAATGCATGCTGCATACTGGGCCCGCGCCTGGCTTCGGAGGAGCTGGAAGAGATTCATAATCTTTGATATATTGTAACAATGTAATCATGCTCATGTTTGTGTTTTCTGTCAATGTATTCTGTCTATTAATAAAGCCCCTTTATATATATATATATATATATATATATTCTTTCTTGAAGCCTTTTTATCCACTTCTCCGAGGCTATGGGTCCCACAATTTGTACCAGAGGTGGACCACTATATCTAGGCTGTCTTGTCTTGTGTGTATTAACGCTTCAGGAATTTCGTGTTAACCTGTCGTGGAACACTAGCAGGACCGTAAAGCAGAGATTTCACTAAACTCGTGCTGGTTTTATCTGCTGAATCCTGGCATTTCCTTGTGCTACACCACCTTCCTGATGTCTTATCCATAACTCAGATAACACATATGTTAAATATATGTCTGTTGTTCCTCACTACTGGTGTGTGTGTGTGTGTGTGTGTGTTCATAACTGTCAGGCTAAGCTCTCTGTGTTCCGTGATATATAGCCTATAAAAAGGTCATATAAAATATTATACGTTGTGAGTTGTGTGTACTCGGCACACGCGTATACGCACACGAGTATACACACACGCGTATACACACACGCGTATACACACACACACACACACACTGTGAAAGGAACACTAATGGAGGCACCAGTGAATTTTTAAGCCAAATGTTAGCAAAACAAGAATGGGAGCTGGAGATGAGCCGGCAAGACTTGATCTAGTTTTCACCCTAAAGCAATCTGACATGGGTTAAATTGACTTTATAGGTATAATGTTTGTCAGGAAACAGGACAAGCGTTTCCTGACGCAGGTCTTAGTCATACGATGACCCACAGATGGAATTTTTGGTCATCTGACCGAGGACTTCCGCTGGCTTACCAATCCACCTGTTTGAAAATTATGGTTATGATTATAACCATTTCTTGAGTACACTAATTGACTATTTACAACAGCTAAGAGTCATTTGTCAGTGATCATCTGGTACTTGTTTTTGGATAGCTAATGGAAGCAGTTACTACTGTCACCATCACTACAACCACCACCATCTCCCCCCATACCACCACCATCCTATTACCACCACCACCCTTGAGCACCTCTCCAGAAACTTCAGAGTTACTCGTGTGTGTGTGTGTGTGTGTGTGTGTGTGTGTGTGTGTGTGTGTCAGTAACTCTTAAGTCTCAGTTAAGAAGCAGTGGCAGACGGCTGTAGCTTGCTCAATCTTTGTTGACGTGAAGGCTTTGTGGAGAGCGCTGTGTTGTGCCCGCCGGACTCCACAGTGAAAGGAAATACCCACACAAACAACGTTTGGCAACACTGTACTCGAAGAAAATGTACTCAGAACCTGAGAATTAGAGAAAACGGACTGAAACTGCCAATTAAAGAAAACGGACTCTGAAAATGAGCATTAAAGAAAACGGACTGAAATAAGTATTAAATAAAACAGACTGAAAAAACTAAAGAAAACGGACTAAAATGAGAATGAAAGAACACGGACTCTGAAAATGAATATTAAAGAAAACGGACTGCAAATAAGAAAAAAAGATTGAAAATGAAAATAAAGAAAACGGACTGAAAATGAGAAAAAAATAAAAAAATAAGAATAAAGAAAATGGACTGAAAATGAGAATTTGAGAAGACTTAAAATTCTTAAACGCTCATATAATTGTCTGTATTATTATTATTATTATTATTATTATTATTATTATTATTATTATTATTATTATTGTGACACCCTTTCTTCTGTAACCAGGGTGGAGTGGTTGATTTGGAGGCGTGGTGGTTGTGGTGGTGGTAGTGTGGTTGTGGTGGTGGTAGTGTGGGTATGGTGGTGGTAGTGTGGTGGTGGTAGTGTGGTTGTAGTAGTGGTAGTGTTATTGTGGTGGTGGTAGTGTGGGAATGGTGTTGGTAGTGTTGGTATGGTGGTGGTGTTGTGGTAGTGTGGTGGTGGTAGTGTGGGTGTGGTGGTGGTAGTGTGGGTGTGGTGGTGGTAGTGTGGGTGTGGTGGTGGTAGTGTGGGTGTGGTGGTGGTAGTGTGGGTGTGGTTGTGGTGGTGGTAGTGTGGGTGTGGCGGGGTAGTGTGGTTGTGGTGGTGGTGGTGTGATTGTGGTGGTGGTGGTGGTGTGGTTGTGGTGTGGGTGTGGCGAGGGTAGTGTGGTTGTGGTGGTGGTGGTGTGGTTGTGGTGGTGGTAGTGTGGTTGTGGTGGTGGTGGTGTGGTTGTGGTGGTGGTAGTGTGAGTGTGGTGGTGGCAGTGTGGGTGTGGTGGTGGCAGTCGATGAGGTGTAGTGGTGGTGTTGGTAGAAATGTTGGAGGTGTGGTGGTGCAGGCTGAAAGTGTGGTGGGGGTGATGGAGGAGGTTACAGGTGTGATGGTGGGGGATGTGGTGGTTACAGATGTGATGGGTGGGGGTGGAGGCGGTTACAGGTGTGAGGGGTGGTTGTGGTTACAGGTGTGATGGTGGGGGTAGTGGTGGTTACAGGTGTGATGGGTGGGGGTGGAGGCGGTTACAGGTGTGATGGTTGGGGGTGGTTACAGGTGTGAGGGGTGGGGGTGGAGGAGGTTACAAAGGTGTCATGTACCACAAACCATCACAGCTGTGGCACACACTTGCCAGTCGTCACCCCATCCATCACATATATCATTATTCATTGTGTGTTTATATCTGACGACCACCCGTCCTATCCGTCTCTCCCGCTACTGGTTTACTCCCATCCCCTCCCTCTATCAACATCACTATCCCCACCGCTCCCTCTGCACCCATTCAGTCTCCTATTCCCCGTCCCTGTGTTGAGAAAACTCACAGAAGCTTCTGTCCTGCCCACGGAGTGCTGTAAGACGCTTTCCTAGTCTCCACTATTCGTCTCAAACTTCAAAGTCACAAATTCTCCCATCACCAACCCTCCCCTTTCCCATGTTCTTCTCTCCCTACCATATGATGCATACAAATACATACATACACACACATAATATGCATATTTATATATACATCCAATTTTCGGCCGATACCGATACCATCACCGATACTTTTCCTATTTGTTTTAAATTATAATGAGTGTGTTCATTATATTAGGGAATGATTATTGCACAATATATATTATATAACACAGGAAGGTTAAATATTATATAACTTAATTTCTCTCAGATGACAATGTCATTACTCATTACATGGCCTATTGTGTTAGTTACTTGACTACCAGAGGCACCTGTCCACAGTGTACTCACCTAATTGTGGTTGCAGGGGTCGATACTCAGCTCCTGGCCCCGCCTCTTCGCTGTCCACTACTCCCTGCTCCATGAGCTTTATCATATCTTGTCTTAAAACTATGTATGGTTCCTGCCTCCACTATATCTTTCTCAAGACTATTCCACTTCCTGACTACTCTGTGGCTGAAGAAATGCTTCCTAACATCCCTTTGACTCCTCTGAGTCTTCAGCTTCCAGTTGTGTCCCCTTGTTTCTGTGTTCCCTCTCTGGAACATCCTGTCACTGTCTACCTTGTCGATTCCCCGCAGTATTTTGTATGTCGTTATCATGTCTCCTCTGACCCTTCTTTCCTGCAGTGTGTGTGTATGTGTGTACTCACCTATTTGTACTCACCTATTTGTGGTTGCAGGGGTCGAGTCATAGCTCCTGGCCCCGCCTCTTCACTGATTGCTACTAGGTCCTCTCTCTCCCTGCTCCATGAGCTTTATCAAACCTAGTCTTAAAACTATGTATGGTTCCTGCCTCCACTATGTCGCTTTCTAAGCTATTCCACTTCCTGACAACTCTATGACTGAAGAAATACTTCCTAACATCCCTTTGACTCATAGGAGTCTTCAACTTCCAATTATGACCCCTTGTTTCTGTGTCCCCTCTCTGGAACATCTTGTCTCTGTCCACCTTATCTATTCCTCGCAGTATTTTATATGTCGTTATCATGTCTCCCTAACCCTCCTGTCCTCTAGTGTCGTCAGGCCGATTTCCTTAACCTTTCTTCGTAGGACAATCCCCTTAGCTCTGGGACTAGTCTTGTTGCAAACCTTTGCACTTTCTCTAATTTCTTGACGTGCTTGACCAGGTGTGGGTTCCAAACCGGTGCTGCATACTCCAGTATGGGCCTGACGTATATGGTATACAGAGTCTTGAATGATTCCTTAGTGAGGTATTGGAACGCTATTCTTAGGTTTGCCAGCCGCCCGTATGCTGCAGCAGTTATCTGATTGATGTGTGCCTCAGGAGATGTGCTCGGTATTATACTCACCCCAAGATCTTTTCTTTGAGTGAGGCTTGCAGTCTTTGGCCACCTAGACTATACTCTGTCTGCGGACTTCTTTGCCCTTCCCCGATATTCATGACTTTACATTTGGCAGGGTTAAATTCAAGGAGCCAGTTACTGGACCAGGCTTGCAGCCTGTCCAGGTCTCTTTGTAGTCCTGCCTGATCCTCGACTGATTTGATTCTTCTCATTAACTTCACATCATCTGCAAACAGGGACACTTCTGAGTCTATCCCTTCCGTTATGTCATTCACATATACCAAAACAGTACAGGTCCTAGGACTGACCCTTGTGGAACTCCACTCGTCACAGGTGCCCACTTGACATCTCGTCACGTACCATGACTCGTTGTTGCCTCCCTGTCAGATATTCTCTGATCCATTGCAGTGTTTTTCCTGTTACGTGTGCCTGATCCTTTAGCTTTTGCATTAACCTCTTGTGAGGAACTGTGTCGAACGCCTTCTTGCAGTCCAAAAATGCAGTCTATCCACCCTCTCTCGTGTCTTACTTCTGTTACCTTATCATAAAACTCCAGTAGGTTTGTGACACAGGATTTTCCTTCCTGAAACCGTGCTGGTTGTCGTTTATAAGCTTGTGTCTTTCTAGGTGCTCCACCACTCTCCTCCTGATGATCTTCTCCATGACTTTGCATACTATACACGTCAGTGACACAGGTCTGTAGTTTAATGCCTCGTGTCTGTCTCCTTTCTTAAAAATTGGGACTACATTTGCCATCTTCCACGCCTCAGGTAGTTGCCCAGTTTCAATGGATGTGTTGAAGATTTGTGTTAGTGGCACACACAACATCTCTGCTCCTCTCTAAGGACCCACGGAGAAATGTTGTCCGGTCCCACCGCTTTTGAGGTATCGAGTTCACATAGCAGCTTCTTCACTCCTCCTCGGTTGTGTGTATTTCATCCAGCACTTGTTGGTATACCTCCTATTCTGAATTCCTGGAGTCCTACCTGTCTCCTGTGTAAATACTTCTTTAAATCTCATGTTGAGCTCCTCACATACCTCTTGGTCGTTTATTGTGAACTCCCCACCTTCCTTTCTCAGCCTGATTACCTGGTCCTTGACTGTTGTTTTCCTCCTGATGTGGCTATACAACAGCTTCGGGTCAGACTTGACTTTTGATGCTATATCATTTTCATATTGTCGCTGAGCCTCCCTTCTTACCTGTGCATATTCGTTTCTGGCTCTTCGGCTAATCTCTTTATTTTCCTGGGTCCTTTGTCTTCTGTACTTTTTCCATTCTCTATTACACTTACTTTTTGCCTCCATATCAGGAAAGAGTACGTTATATTATATGATCCTTTCAACACTATGATCAATGCTCAATGATAATCCACAGGGAGACAGAAACTCAGCAGATTAATCGTCAGTATATTTCGACCCCCTTCTGGGATCCTCCTCAGCAGCGGAAGGGAGTCGAAATAAACAGATCAATTAATCTCAGTCAAGATCATTTTATTCACTATAATCAATGTTTAGTCATAAAGAGTTAGGGAAACGTCTGAAGGTAATACGATATATACTATATATATATATATCTATATATATATATATATATATATATATATATATATATATATATATATATATATATATATATATATATATATATATATATACTTGAATAACAGACACTTTTTCTTTCAGTTCCAATTGGAAGGAAGTAATGATCTACTGATCCTCGAATCAAACCTGATTATCTTCTATTTCTCGTGAGCCGTATGGTCCCTGCCAGACCTGCTATGTTCCTCTTACCTCTCACCTGTTGAAGTATGAGAGTGTACCAGCAACACAAGACCGGAGTTTAGATACCCCTGTGTTGCAGCTCAGCTTGTGAGTTCCCAGCACCAACTGTGGTCAGTATACGACCACCTAGCACCAGTTATGGTCAGTAGAAAAGCACCCAGCACCAACTCTGGTCACCAGAACAACTCCCAGCACCAACACTGGTCACTAGAACAACACTCAGCACCAACACTGGTCACCAGAACAACACCCAGCACCAACACTGGTCACTAGAACAACACCCAGCACCAACACTGGTCACCAGAACAACACCCAGCACCAACACTGGTCACTAGAACAACACCCAGCACCACCATTGGTCACCAGAACAACACCCAGCACCAACACTGGTCACCAGAACAACACCCAGCACCAACACTGTTCACTAGAATAACACTCAGCACCAACACTGGTCACTAGAACAAACAACACCCAGCACCAACATTGGTCACTAGAACAACACCCAGCACTAACACTGGTCACTAGATCAACACCCAGCACCAACACTGGTCACTAGAACAACACCCAGCACCAACACTGGTCACTAGAACAACACTAGCACCAACATTGGTCACTAGAACAACACCCAACACCAACACTGGTCACTAGAACAACACCCAGCACCAACACTGGTCACTAGAACAACACCCAACACCAACACTGGTCACTAGAACAACACCCAGCACCAACACTGGTCACTAGAACAACACCCAACACCAACACTGGTCACTAGAACAACACCCAGCACCAACATTGGTCACTAGAACAACACCCAACACCAACACTGGTCACTAGAACAACACCCAGCACCAACATTGGTCACTAGAACAACACCCAACACCAACACTGGTCACTAGAACAACACCCAACACCAACACTGGTCACTAGAACAACACCCAGCACCAACACTGGTCACTACACTGTTGAACAGAAATCTATAACATTCCTCAGCTATATCAAAGTTTCTATTATCATTAATCGCAGTGTGTTGAGGCATGTGACTCTGGTGGGGAGGAAGGTGGGAGGGAAGGTGGGGAGGGAAGGTAAGTCGGGAGGGAAGGAAGGTTGGGAGGGAAGGAAGGTGGGGAAGAAAGGAAGGTGCGGAGGAAAGGAAGGTGGGGAGTAAAGGTGTGGTGGGAAGAAAGATGGGGTGGGGAGGGAAGGAAGGTGAGGAGGCAAGGCAAGTCGGGAGGGAAGGAAGGTGGGGAGGGTAGGAAGGTGGGGAGGTAGGAAGGTGGGGAGGAAGGAAGGTGGGGAGGCAAGGCAAGTCGGGAGGGAAGGAAGGTGGGGAAGAAATGAAGGTGGGGAGGGAAGGAAGATGGGGAGGGAAGGAAGGTGGTGAGGGAAGGTGGGGAGGGAAGGAAGGTGGGGAGGGAAGGAAGGTGGGGAGGGAAGGAAGGTGGGGAGGAAAGGAAAGTAAGGAAGGAAGACACGGAGGAAAAGAAGGGGGATGAGTTGGAATATTGGAAAGGAGAAAAACAAGGAGGGGATGGCGAGGAGGGGGGTGATGGTGTTGGGAGGAAGACGGGGGGGGTCTGGATACGCACTTCTCCCCTCCTCTCCTGGACCCCCCTCCCCTCATCCCCCCCCACACACACAAGCTCACGCAATAACCGATTTCAATTACACACAAGAATTTTCCATCATGGAGGTGAGTGAGTCTGTGTTACTGGCCGCTGTTAGTGTGTACTCGCCTGTTTGTGGCTACAGAGGTCGAATCTCAGCTCTTCAACTGGCCGGTACTGGTTTCAGCCTCTCTTGGCATCGTGAGGCCCTATCATGCCTAGCCTTGAAGCTGTGTGTGTGAAAGTCTGCTTCATCCATTGGTTGTCCATGTCACTCCACTTCCTGACCACTTTGAGGCTAAAGACAGTCTTCCTGGCATCCACGTGACTTTCAACTGTGCCCCAGTGTACTTGTCTCTCACCTCTCGAAAATCTTGCCCCTGTCAACCTCATCAATTACCCTGTATTTTTATTTTCCATCTACTTCCCTGTGCCTCTGCACCTTGCATTTGAACCAATTTATCCATATCTACCCTGTCAAATTCTGCGTGTATCATGTAAACCTTATTTATATCTCCTCCATTCCTTCTCTCTTCTAAGGTTGTCAGGTTCAGTTCCTTTAGTTTCTCCTCATATTTCAGCTTCTTCAGCTCTGAGACTAATCTTCCTGCAAACCTATCTACCTTCTTGAGTTTTCGAACAAGACTGAGCAGGTGTAGGCTCCATGCTGGTGCTGCGTACTCTATTGACTGGTCTGACGTATGATGCGTACAACCTTGTAAAAAAAAATCAAGGGTGAAGAAACAAGGTCACTGACGCAAAAATCGAGGGAGAGGGGTGAGGACATATGACCACTGACGCAAGAGTCAAGGAGGGTGAGGAAACAAGCCCATTGACGCAAGAATCAAGGGACGGGGTGAAAGGGTTGGCGAGGTAGGGTGGGAGAAGTTCTACCTCCCATGGTTGTCATTTGCAAGAGTAATCATTGAGGATGGGCGAGGAGCGGTTTCTGGTGGCCCCGCTGAGATGCCTCCGGGTCACGTGGACCCATTACCAGGTCATATTGAGACGTTAAGGGTCGTTTAGCGCGTCTGGGAGAGCTAAAAAGCACTAAAGCGGCGCCATCTTGTAGTTCAGAGTCGGGGAGGGTAGTTCCAGGCATGGCTGAGCCAGCCACACTGTTGCAGACATGGCTGAGCCAGCCACACTGTTGCAGACATGGCTGAGCCAGCCACACTATTGCAGGCATGGCTGAGCCAACCACACTGTTGCAGACATGGCTGAACCAGCCACACTGTTGCAATCATGGGTTAGCCAGCCACACTGTTACAGACATGTGTTAGCCAGCCACATTGTTACAGACATGGCTGAGCCAGCCACACTGTTGCAGGCATGGCTGACCCAGCCACACTGACTCTCGCCTAATGATTCCCCGAATTTGCAACGATGCTACTCCTACTCTACACACACACACACACACACACACACACACACACACACACACACAAAAGAAAACATTGCATGAACTGCGAAAATATTAATAATAATAATAATAATAATAATAATAATAATAATCACTATAACTTAATAAAATAACCGCAGATGTGTTCCATCAACCTTGTTGATCAGGGACATCAATTTGGAGGCCTGGTCTGGGACCGGGCCGAGGGGGCGGTGACCCCCCGGAATCGACCAAGGGGAAACTACAGGTAGGACACGATAATTATTTTTAGAGGTACGGAGAAGCCGAGTCTATCTACAGACTCCTGGTACTGAACGTTCCAGGGGTCCTCAAACACCCCAGACGTTGTACGTCCCTTGGGAAGACAGCCCCCGGCTGGCTTTCAGTTCAGCTGCTCTCCAGAGTTTGGCACACGCATGATGTTCTGAAACATTCGCAGTTTTGATGTGAAAAGTTTGAGGGCGATTCCTGTATTTTTTTTACGCCTGTCTTTATGCAGTTTTGACTCGTTCATGGCTTTTTCACCTGTCAGCCTTCAGTCTTGACTGGTGGGTTTTGTCTCACTTCTCGTCCTACTTCTCCTCCTCCGCTTTTTACTTGTCTTACTGCTTATCCTCCCTTTTATTTCTATTTCTCTGCTTTTCTCTATTCTTCTCTCTCCACTTCTATTCCCGCTTCTCTATCTGCTTCTCGGTTTCTTCCTACTTTTCTGACAAACTGTTATAGAACAAATCAGGTTCCCTTCCTCTGTAAGAATGCGCAAGCAGCTCTATAATGAAGACTCTCTGTGGAACCTTAAATATATCTTTCTCTCTCTCCTCTCTCTCTCTCTCTCTCTCTCTCTCTCTCTCTCTCTCTCTCTCTCTCTCTCTATCTATCTATCTATTTCTCTCTCTATTCCCCATACTGATGCCATCATCTGGAAGGGAATGACGATGTCATTGTGGAGATTAAACGAATCCATTAATTTATGGGGTTTACCTTAAAAAAAAAAAACTTATTTTAAAATACACATTTTCAATAGAAAACGAAGACACATTTACGAGGAAGGAGCCAAATCAAATGCAAATGAGCACTTACAACTGTGTTGCATACACTCATTTAGTGAGCAACTTTCATAATTAAAAACCCTGTATGTATTAATTTATTATGTGAACAGATGTTGCCTTTAACTACGGAAGGGACAGCGGCTCATAATCGTACATAAACACCAGTCTGATGTCTGATGTTTATGTATATTTCATGTATAATATTGCTATAAACGGTGTCTAAATTTGCTTTAAATAGAAACATTCATTGCAACTGTCCTCCGCATCATTATAAGTCTGTGAAGAGCGAGGGATAATGATTGCTGAAAATAAATTGAGGAAGAGGGGGGATGGGAGGGTGGAGAGGCGAGTACGCATTTTAATCGTATAGCGATTTGAAATACGCCAGCACAAGACCAAGAAGAAGCTTCCTCTTGAAGACCAAGCTGAACGCCCTCTAAACTTATTGATATCTAAGAGGGGAAAATCAGTCATTAATTTTTTCTAACACAAGCAAGTAGTAGCTAGACAACTGTCTCTTATTCATACGTCACGACGAAAGACACAAAGGAAGGTAAAAACATTGTTGTTGTTGGGGACAGTCAGGTTAGGTACATGGATAGGGCTTTCTGTTTGATTGATAGGAGTAGGAGACAGAGGGTTTGCTTTCCTGGGGCTGGGATGGAGGATATTGTTAGCCGTCTGGACGACATCATGAGAGGTAATGGGAGCAATCCTATTATCTGTCTCAGTGCTGGAGGCAACGATGTTGGCAGACGTAGGAGTGAGGACCTGACTAGCAGGTTTAGGTCAGCAATAGACATAATTAGGAAGAAGGGTGGGAACCCTGTCATATGTGGTATTTTTGCCAGGAGAGGAGTTGGAAATGGAAGGCTGTCCAGGGCAATTGGTGTCAATTGCTGGCTGGACAAATACTGTAAGGAAAATTCAGTAACATTCATTGACAACTGGGACCTCTTCTATGGCAGAAATGACATGTATGCCAGGGATGGGGTTCACTTATCCAGGTCTGGGGTGGGGGCACTGGCAACTGCAGTGGAGGGAGCTGTTAGGGCTTTAAACTAGAAATAGTTAGTGGTATGGGTTTTTGGGGGAAAACAGAGAAGTCCCAGTGTAGTAATATTATAAGTTGTAGGAGAACTAGTAATAGGCAGAATAAGGTGGATAGTGGAAAGCTAGTGACACTAGATGACAAGGACAGTAATAGGTATAGTGGAAAAACAGAGATGAGCAGGAAGGGTAAAGAGAAAGGAGGGTCTCTAAATATATATTACACCAATAGTCGTAGTGCTAGGAATAAGATGGACGAGTTGAGATTAGTTGCAAGTACGGGTAATATTGATGTTTTTGCAATAACTGAGACATGGTTTAATATGAAAAATCGGGACTTGCCTGCCGAATGTCACATTCAGGGTTTAAATTGTTCCAAGTAGACAGAAGTATCGGGAAAGGGGTGGGGTGGCACTCTATGTCCGAGATCATTTAAATTGTTGCATAAAACGGGTATAAAGTCTGAATTAACACATACAGAGTCTGTCTGGATAGAATTTTCAGAGGGGTGTGAAAAATTGATTTTAGGCGTGATTTACCGACCTCCAAACTTAGATAGGGAACAAGGGAGACTACTTTGGGAGGAAATTGTTAAGGCCACAAGACACGATAACGTAGTAATTCTAGGGGACTTTAACTTTAGTCAGATTGATTGGAATTTCATGACAGGGAATTTAGAATCTAACGACTTTTTAGAAGTAGTTCATGATTGCTTTTTGAAGCAGTTTGTAACAGAACCTACAAGGGGAAATAACCTACTTGACTTGGTTCTGGCAAGCAAGGAAACCCTTGTTAATAATTTAGAAATTACAGAGGAACTCGGCTCAAGCGACCACAAGTCAATTACCTTTAGCATTGAATGGATGTATGATAGTAGGGATAATTCAGTAATGGTCCCAGATTTTCGCTTAGCAGATTATAATGGACTTAGAGAACACTTATCAACTGTGGACTGGGGTGAAGAAGAGAGGTATCAATATGACAGTTTCTTAACACTATACAGGCTGCCCAAAGAACATTTATCCCGTATAAAGAAATTAGATCAAGTAGAAATGACCCAAAATGGATGAATAATAGGCTCAAATATCTTTTAGGGCAGAAGAAAGGAATTTATAGGCGCCTAAAAGAGGTGAGGGTCATCTTATAAATCAGTATACTGACATTAAGAGGGACGTTAAAAAGGAATAAGAAAAGCTAAACGGGACTATGAAATTAAAGTTGCTAGGATTCAAAAACTAACCCAAAAGTTTTTCCAGGTTTATAGAACAAAAGTTAGGGATAAGATAGGTCCCCTTAAAAATAACTTTGGGCATCTTACTGACAAGGAGAATGATATGTGCTCTATTTTTAATAATTATTTTCTCTCGGTTTTCACACAGGAAGACATTAATAATTCCCAGTAATTAATTTTTACAGAGGCCCAGAAGAAGATAAATTATGTAATATCACAGTCACTAGCGAAATGATTATGAAACAGCTGGACCGACTGAAACAAAATAAATCGCCGGGTCCTGATGAGCTTTTTGCAAGGGTTCTTAAGGAATGCAAAATGGAACTCTGTGAACCAATATCTAACATTTTTAATTTATCTCTTCAAACAGGTGTAGTGTCTGATATGTGGAAGATAGCTAATGTAATTCCTATTTTTAAAGCAGGGACAAGTCACTACCGTCAAACTACCGCCCAATAAGCCTGACCTCAATTGTAGGCAAATTACTAGAGTCAATTATAGCTGATATTATTAGAAGCCATCTAGATAACCATAATTTGATTAATGATACCCAGCATGGATTCACGAGGGCCGTTCCTGCCTATCTAATTTATTAACCTTCTTCAGTAAAGCTTTTGAGGCTGTTGATCACGATAAAGAATTCGATATTGTATATTTAGACTTTAGTAAGGCTTTTGATAGAGTACCGCACCAGAGACTGTTAAAGAAAGTGGCAGCTCATGGCATTGGGGGAAAAGTGCTGTCATGGATCGAGTCATGGCTCACCAATAGGAAGCAGAGAGTGTGCATAAATGGGGTTAAATCGAATGGGGACTTGTAACAAGTGGTGTTCCACAGGGATCAGTCTTAGGCCCATTGTTATTTATAATATATATCAATGACCTTGATGAGGGAATTACTAGTGATATGAGCAAATTCGCCGACGACACGAAGATAGGTAGGATAATTGATTCAAACATAGATGTCATAGAACTTCAGGAAGATTTAGACAAACTTAATTCGTGGTCAGAAAAGTGGCAGATGCAGTTCAATGTAGATAAATGCAAGGTTCTGAAGCTCGGGAGTGTCCATAGCAAGCACTTATAAGTTAAATAACGTAGAACTTAGCCATACAGATTACGAGAAGGACTTGGGGGTGATGGTAAGCAGCAACCTTAAACCAAGACAGCAATGCCTAAGCGTACGTAATAAGGCAAATAGATTACTGGGATTTATATCAAGAAGTGTTAGCAACAGAAGTCCAGAGGTTATATTACAGCTTTATACATCATTAGTAAGGCCTCACCTAGATTACGCAGCTCAGTTCTGGTCTCCATATTACAGAATGGACATAAATTCGTTAGAAAACATTCAGCGTAGAATGACTAAATTAATACATAGCATTAGAAATCTTCCTTACGAAGAAAGATTGAAGACCCTAAAATTACATTCACTTGTAAGACGTAGAATAGGGGAGACATGATCGAGGTATACAAGTGGAAAATGGGTATTAACAAAGGGGATATAAATAAGGTCTTGAGGATATCTCTCCAAGAGAGAACCCGCAATAATGGATTCAAGTTAGATAAGTTTAGATTTAGAAAGGATATAGGAAAGTATTGGTTTGGAAATAGGGTAGTTGATGAGTGGAACAGTCTGCCTAGTAGGGTTATTGAAGCTAGGACCTTGGGTAGTTTCAAATTTAGGTTGGATAAATTCATGAGTGAGAGGGGTTGGATTTGAGTGGGATTCGCGCATGAGTGGGTAGAATTGTCAAAGCTTATTTCTTGGGTAGCATTGAAAATTGGGTTGAGCAAATATTCTGTTAGTGGGACGGATTGTGAAGGACTTGCCTAGTATGGGCCAACAGGCCTGCTGCAGTGTTCCTCCTTTCTTATGTTCTTATGTTCTTATACCTTACAGGTAGAAATCACTGTCATCTTTTTCTAAACACAGGCAGATAGTAATTAGACAACTGTCTGTGTTGTTCAGCGTAACATCCGCTCTGCCTCCCTCCTCATCTTTCAGGGTTATACTCTACATACTGTAACTCACCAGCCAAAGAAACGTTCACTGTACCTTCTAGCACTCTTTTCACACCCCTGACTTTCCAGCATCCCATTTTGCAGACAGGTACATCTGAAAACACTTTTTTTTTTACTTTAGCCTGTTACCTCTGAAAACTATCTCTAATGCAGTCAAGATTCTGTGAAAGTCATCTCTATCTCAGCCTTGCACCTGTAAAAGTTATCTTTCCCTCAGTCAAGTACATCTGAAAGCTATTGTTGCTTCAGCCAAGGTCATCTGAAAATTATCTTTACATCATGCAAGCATTTGTGAAAACTCTCTCTCTCTCTCTCTCTCTCTCTCTCTCTCTCTCTCTCTCTCTCTCTCTCTCTCTCTCTCTCTCTCTCCTTCTACCTCAGTCAAAACTCTCTCACTACTAAAACTATCCCTTTCTGTTCTTGTAACTACAAACAGTAGCTACACTTTGCAGCATTACCTCTTCCTTTCGTCGGCATCACCTTGTACTATACTAGCTGCAGTACGCAAACAACATTTCTAGCTAGCATGTTTCTGTTTTAAAGTAGTGCATCTGTAAACAGCACCTCTGCCTTCTGGAAGCAACACCCCATTATCCTTAAAGTTGCGCTTTGCTACCTGAAGAGGCATTCTCCACCTAGAAGAAACATCAGTAGCTCCTAGCAGCAGCACTTTCCCCTCCCACCAAGCTCGTCCACTTAGCATCTCTTCTTCACAAGTCACGTCCTCAGTGTAGTAACCGAATTCCACTTGGCTGCCTCCTCCACCTAGCATCACTACTCCACTAGAGCCGTTCCAGATCCTAGCAACGCTCTCTTTCTCCAGTATCACAGCTCCACGTAGCGTTGCCTCCACACCTCCCTATCCACCTTCTTCGCCTGGTGTCGCCTTCACAGCTCCTGCTCCTCCAGCTCTCCGATATATGCAAATGGATTGCCTCACTTTTACGACCTGCCTCTGAATCTATCGGCCGAGTCCGGAGTTGCTGGTACGCGCTGCGGCACTGCCTTCCAGTTTTCCAGAATGGTGCCTCGACTTTCCAAATTGCCTCAGTCGGCACCGCTTCCAGGCATCGCGGGGAGTTGTCAAAGAGACCGTAGGCAGGCGCTGGCTGGTTTGTGAAATTTCAGGGCTGGAAACGAAGGTACCAGCTTCGTCTTGTTTATTCCCAAACTCGGGAAAGACGCAAGAAGGTCCAGGAGGTCACAAGGAAAAAAGGGGGGTTGTGTATGATCCAGGAGGAAAGGCCTTGTTCCCAAGACTGAGAGCTCCGTTGCCACCCCGAGCGATGAAAACGGCGCGGGGAGCGATAGCCAGAGGCCACGGCGACACGCAAGCGAGCCCGGCGACTGGCTTTATGGCGACAAAGGCAATAAATTTGTTGCCTGTCGTGGTGGCGCGGAGGACGGAGGCGCCGCTAGATGGCCGTAGCCCGCGCCCAGCCACCAGGCCCCGGGCAAGAAATGGCGCGCGTCTCGAACACTTCACCACCCGCCTCTGGCTACGGCTTTGAACTCATTAACCCCTCTCGTTATTTAACTTCCGTTCCGTTTCCGGTAAAACGTTACGGCAGCATTTATAAAGGAATATTTTAATATCTTGAGTCACGCTGGCAAACAGTGCAAATCTTGATAAAACACATTCCCCCAGACCCTGGTGAAAGGAAGGTAAACAAACCGACCCACCCAGGGCTTCGGACGCAGCGATGGAAATTTTGGGGGCAGGACCAAGAGCCATCGGAAATGTGATAAAACCCGAGACTGCCAGACTACACGAGCGCTGCCCAATTACAGAGACTCCTAGGCAGTGCCAGCCCTGGCCCTCTGAGGGGAAGGGTAGGGGAGGGGGCGCTCAGGAAAAGTTAGGGGGAAATTACTGACGACGGAGAAGGGAGGGGATAGAGAGAAGGGGCGACTAGTTTGTGTGGAGGAAGGGGATAGTATGAATGGAAATAGGAAGGGAGGAGACTGGGAATAACGGGTGAAGAAAGGGGAAGAGGATGAGAGAAATCCTTGCATTGGAAGGATGTTAAAGAACATGAAACGTAAAAATAAAAATAACAGCATCTTGAGGTGGTAAGAAACACGAAACAGGAAAGAAAAACTAAAGTTGGAAAAAATACAAGACTAACAGAAAAAACAAAAGGCCATATTTAAAGGGCTAAGAGAGAGAGAGAGAGGGAGAGAGAGAATGAACACGAATAAAGATAGGAACTCTTAGCCTTACCCTGTAAAAATCCTTGTGCAAAAAAAGGAGGAAACGAACGAAGGAAACAAAAATAACTGAAGAAATCAGAGGATAGAAAAGAAAAAAACGCGAAGAGTGACCCCAGTAGTAGAAGACATAGGGCTGGCTGGCTGGCTGGCTGGCTGGTCGCTGTGTTATAGTGTGTGGAGGAGACACTAAGAGATAAACAGTAGGGGAGAGATGGGGCACGCCTTCCGTAATCATCATCATCATCACTGTCATCCTGGGGCGAGGTCGGCAGAGTAGGGAATGGACGCTCAGGGACTAGGGACACCAACCAACACACACACATGAATTTGTTACTCCAAGAGAGAGAGAGAGAGAGAGAGAGAGGAGGGAAGGAGGAGGAGGGAGGGGGGAATCTAAAGAAACGACTGGAAGAGGATACTGAATACTCTCAAAAACACAAATGAACGCACTGCGACGCACGTACATGCAATCGAACGCACACACCAACACACACACACACAATTATTATTATTATTATCATTATTATTATTGCCAAAAATGCTTTCAGAAACCTTATATATATTCAAAATAATACACATTACATATTCGTGGCTGGTACAGGAGCATTCTTCAGTAGCAGTAGCAGCAGCAACAGCAGCAGCAGCAGCAGCAGCAGCGGTAGCAGTGTGGAAGGCGTATCTCCTAACACTGAGGTAAGATCAGACTGTCTCAGATATTGTTTCAGCTCCAGCCTGGAATCTACATGCATCCACTGCAGGAGGACTAAGCTGGAAAAAAGGTCTGGAGATCAACCACTGAGGTCAGAGACCTCAGCGACGAAGAAGTGAGTTCTCAAGTGATGGAAGGAGCCCCGTAGGAGACGTTGTCGCCACACCCATGGTGCTCAAGAAAGAGTAGAAACAGACTGACTTTTCTGGAAAAAAAGACGCTTATGTGTAGTTCGGGACATTTATTAGAGGAAACGTTTCGCTCACGAGTGGTTCCTTCAGGACTGAAGAAGCCACTCGTGGCGAAACGTTTTCTGTAATAAATGTCCTGAACTGTTCACAAGTTTCTTTTTCCGCATGTTGTCGGTATTACCAGGAGAGAGAGATAGAGAGAGAACGAACTTGAACCTTTGTAACAATAGCAAGACGGAAGCAAGTTCACGGAAACTGCACAAAGTTTAAAATTTGGAGACGAAAAAAGTTAACAAGTGAAAACTGAAGTCACACACACACACACACACACACACACACACACACACACACACACGACGGCAATAACAACTGACGTCAGAGAAAAAACGGTGTCGAGGAACGATGCCAAAGTGCTTCCGACCAAGGTAACAATTCGACTCAGAGTGCCATCACACTCACTAAAGAGGCACTTAAGGATGCCAGAGCCAACACGGCGATGCCTGACGCCGTCACACAGACACGGCACAGCCTCCACCGCCATCATAACCAACACACATAATTACGTCACAAATACCAAGGCAATAGGCACTGTGTTCGTGCCAATAGACTGACACCAAGCGCCGACGAAGCCAACAACAGCGCAAAGAGCGGTGGAGGCTTGATCCTCCGTCCGCTATTCAGCCAGCCGGGATAAGAAGAGTGACACCAGAGGCAACACATGTTCCTCATAATTCCAGAGGTAACACAGTGGCACTAGACCACATCACAACAAACAGTGTGACACTGCGTGATGCCAGATCCAACAGAGCAGCATCAGCGAGTCAGACTCCTATCGAAAGCGGGGCCCAGGAGCTAAGATTCGACCCCTGTAAGCACAACCGGGAGAGTACAGCGCCACCATGGTGCTGCCAGACGGTGGTGGAGGAGCGAGAGGACTCGAGGGACACTTCTTCAGGAGGAGGAAAACAATTAGAAGAGAGTCGTGCCACCGTCAGCCCGATCCCAAGGAGCGAGCCTGAGTTACGAGGAAATTACTGAGCAGTGCCAAGAGGCACCTCCCTACCCCCTCCTTCCACGTCCCCCAAGAGGCACCTCTCCCACTAAACTTACCACGATGGAAGGGGTCGCGTACTTCAGAGTCCTCTCCCTTCCCTCCCCTTCCCCAATTCCCCCTCCCACACACACACACACACACACACACACACACACACACACACTCACACTCGCTCCTTGCCCTCACCGCTTTAACAACTTCAGCTCTGCTGAATTGAAAGAGTTGAAGCTGTGAGAACTATTGCACACACACACATGTAGGGGAATGCTTGACAATATCCTCACGGCCCCTACTGCAGTCTCCCAACTCAGGCTGACACGTTTCATTACCTCATGAAGAAAAACTCATCCTGTGTGATGGAACACGACAGGGAGGACACAGCTAGCTTTTGTTCCCACCATGTGACTATCAGGGCGTGTAAGCTGGCAGCACACTGCTGATGTATCTAATATTGAGAGAGAGAGAGAGAGAGAGAGAGAGAGAGAGAGAGAGAGAGAGAGAGAGAGAGAGAGAGAGAGAGAGAGAGAGGGAGAGCGAGAGAGGGAGAGTTAGGAAGATGATCCTGCTTATTACTGCCGTGTCCTGCCGTTACCGGAGTGTTGATATACGATTGAAATTATACCATCAGAGATGAACTGATACCGAGGTGGCCCGCTGCTGACCCCACCTCCAGCCAAAACCTCCCCTCCTCCTGCCTCTTCCCCTTCCTCCTCTTCTTCCTCTCCTCCTCCTCCTCCTCCTTCCCCTCTACCATTCCCGGTTAAAGCTAGCCCACTCCCGAGTATTAACCCAACAACAACAATCTGTTCCCAGTTCCACTTCCACTCTGGTCTCACTCAGTTCCCTCTCCTAATCTATACTGTCCCAAGTCCTCTTCCAGTCCTTCCTGCCCCCATTCCCTGCTTCCTCATAACTCCTCCTCTTCTAATCACTCTTTTCCCAATATTTTCCTCAATTCGTGTTCATCCAATCCATTCTGTCGCAATCCCTGTTCATCCAATCATTCCTTTCCAGTCCAACCCTCCATCTCTATTCTCCTAATGCCTCCTCCCTCCAATTCTTTCTCCCTCCCTTCCTACCTACCTTCACCCAGTTCTCCTAACTACCCAAATCTTCAAAAGATGCAAACAAACACAATAACAACGAAATATATTCCAATTGGCATAAAGAAAATACAAAAAAAAAAAAAAAAAGAAAACTGTGGTTGGTGGCATTCATCAAAAACCACGGAGAGGGGGGAGAGGGGAGGGGGGAGATGAACACAATAAAAAACGAGCTGCCAATAAAGGGTTCAGCCATATAAATCTGGGGGAAATCATCAACATTGCGCCTGCAATGTTTGTAAGCGATACCTGCTCTTAAGAAATCAATCTCGAACAAATTGGACAGTCTTCGTACTTATCCGGTGAGTGACTGGCGGTGCTCTAGCCCGCGCCCAGATACCATCGTAATTTATATTGCCTTAATTGAGGCCTTGATGCTTATCCTCGCCATTTCGGAGCGACACCGGTGATTTCTACTTAAACAATGAGCCCGCGAGGAGCCAAGGATATAAACAGTGCGAGATTTACCGTAGAACAAGAGCCTAGCAAGACGGTAATTCTGCTCCACTGGACCTACGATACTGTGAATACCGTCGGAGAGGGACTAGCACGACGGCAACACGATAGCTCTGCTGCGCAGGACCTACGATACTGTGAATGCCAATAACGCCAGGTACGCGGTACCTCCCTAAACCTTGTCAGTGGGGGTAGATCGCTGATACTACAGTCGTACTGTCTCACGCAAGACGCGCCCCAACAATGCTTACGAATACTACTTATGACCTCTTTTTAGCGCTACTTACGATTGGTGACTCACGTAATCGTAATGACACTAATGCAAACAAACCACAGTACGGGAGGGGATTGAACTCGATTGGAGTGTTTGTGTGTGTGTGCTCACCTATACGTGGTTGCGTGGTGCGCCTCAACAAGGAACTAGAAACGTTGTTCGCTAATCCCGTCATCCACCGTAAATTTCGGTCTAGGATAAAATCGTCCAGAAATTGACGCTCTCTTACTGGTTGGAAAACTGCATTTCCTATTTCGAGGAACGCGATGATCCTGATTCTCACAGTCGACCGTCACCACCACCACCACCAAAACTGCCTCAAACACCACCACAATCACCACCACATGCACCTCCATAAACACCAAAAGCGCCATAAATACCAACCCTATATATATAAGAAAACACAAACATTACCACTACCACTACCACAAATAAAACCACTATTACCATCACATGCAACAAAACTACCACCACCATATATAACACCACCACCACCTCCACAACTACCACCACAACTACCACCACAACTACCACCACCACCACATACAACAAAACCACCACCACCTCCACTTACCAGAGGGTGAAAACAAACTCAGAAAAGGAATCCACAACACCTGGTTGGTAGGCATCCTGTGATCAAGGCATCCACAACACCCGGTTGGTAGGCATCCTGTGATCAAGGCATCCACAACACCCGGTTGGTAGGCATCCTGTGATCAAGGCATCCACAACACCCGGTTGGTAGGCATCCTGTGATCAAGGCATCCACAACACCTGGTTGGTAGGCATCCTGTGATCAAGGCATCCACAACACCTGGTTGGTAGGCATCCTGTGATCAAGGCATCCACAACACCTGGTTGGTAGGCATCCTGTGATCAAGGCATCCACAACACCTGGTTGGTAGGCATCCTGTGATCAAGGCATCCACAACACCTGGTTGGTAGGCATCCTGTGATCAAGGCATCCACAACACCCGGTTGGTAGGCATCCTGTGATCAAGGCATCCACAACACCCGGTTGGTAGGCATCCTGTGATCAAGGCATCCACAACACCCGGTTGGTAGGCATCCTGTGATCAAGGCATCCACAACACCTGGTTGGTAGGCATCCTGTGATCAAGGCATCCACAACACCTGGTTGGTAGGCATCCTGTGATCAAGGCATCCACAACACCTGGTTGGTAGGCATCCTGATCAAGGCATCCACAACACCTGGTTGGTAGGCATCCTGTGATCAAGGCATCCACAACACCTGGTTGGTAGGCATCCGTGATCAAGGCATCCACAACACCCGGTTGGTAGGCATCCTGTGATCAAGGCATCCACAACACCGGTTGGTAGGCATCCTGTGATCAAGGCATCCACAACACCCGGTTGGTAGGCATCCTGTGATCAAGGCATCCACAACACCCGGTTGGTAGGCATCCTGTGATCAAGGCATCCACAACACCTGGTTGGTAGGCATCCTGTGATCAAGGCATCCACAACACCTGGTTGGTAGGCATCCTGTGATCAAGGCATCCACAACACCTGGTTGGTAGGCATCCTGTGATCAAGGCATCCACAACACCTGGTTGGTAGGCATCCTGTGATCAAGGCATCCACAACACCCGGTTGGTAGGCATCCTGTGATTAAGGCATCCACAACACCGGTTGGTAGGCATCCTGTGATCAAGGCATCCACAACACCTGGTTGGTAGGCATCCTGTGATCAAGGCATCCACAACACCCGGTTGGTAGGCATCCTGTGATCAAGGCATCCACAACACCCGGTTGGTAGGCATCCTGTGATCAAGGCATCCACAACCGGTTGGTAGGCATCCTGTGATCAAGGCATCCACAACACCGGTTGGTAGGCATCCTGTGATCAGGCATCCACAACACCTGGTTGGTAGGCATCCTGATCAAGGCATCACAACACCTGGTTGTGGCATCCTGTGATCAAGGCATCCACAACACCTGGTTGGTAGGCATCCTGTGATCAAGGCATCCACAACACCTGGTTGGTAGGCATCCTGTGATTAAGGCATCCACAACACCTGGTTGGTAGGCATCCTGTGCTCAGTTATCCAATTCATATCCATCGAGATAGTGCCCAATCCTTCGCTGTCTCTGGCTTATCTACTTAAATACTAATAAATGTCTTATTTCATATGTGCTGGTATTTTACACCATTCCTGAAACAACACACCCTGCCACCCTGGTAGATAACAACACACCCTGCTACCCTGGTAGATAACAACACACCCTACCACCCTGGTAGATAATAGCACACCCTGCCACCCTGGTAGTTAACAACACACCCTACCACCCTGGTAAATAACAGCACACCCTACCACCCTGGTAGATAACAGCACACTCTACCACCCTGGTAAATAACAGCACACCCTGCCACCCTGGTAGATAACAACACACCCTGCCACCCTGGTAGATAACAACACACCCTGCCACCCTGGTAGATAACAACACACCCTGCCACCCTGCTAGACAACAGCAGCTTTTGATATTACCATGCTCATCTACCATCCCGTGAAACCGACCATACACAATCCTCATCTTCGATAAACTGCTAAACTAATAGCTGTGGAACACGTACACGACCTGAAGACCGAAAATAATGTCGCACAGGTCATCTGCGCTGATGGGAGGGTGGAAAGTGCTGTTATCGCAAACTAGCCTTTATGGTACTATAATATTTGTTCCAAACAGCGTGAGTTCTGAACGTAACACCCACACACACACACGGGGCCAGGAGCTGAGTCTCGACCCCTGCAACCACAATTAGGTGAGTACACATAGGTCTCCAGGAGAATGATAAAGCTGAAGACTTGGCTAAACTAGCATTGAAAAGAATTAATGCCGAATATAATTTGGTTTCTGAAACAGAAGTTTTCCCCCCTCCCCCCAACAAAAAATAGAAAAAACTAGCAAAGGAGTTTGAGGTAGAACAGCATAACTAGGAGCCAGCAGATCCACGTCCCATCGGTATGAAACGTGCCCTGTGTCTCTTCCCCACTCCATGTCAAGCACGTTTCGCCCTCCAACACACCGATATTCTCTCATAAGTACATGGGCTTTACTTACACAAGAATATATAAACATACAGATATGTCTTCTACTAGAATACTAAGAGAAAACGTTTCTCCTCCTAGAATATACAAAGACGTTTCTCCTGGAATATACAGAGGCGTTTCTCCTAGAACGTGCAAAGAAAAGAAGGTTCTCCTTCAGGAATATACAAAGACGTTTCTCCGAGAATATACAAAAAAAGAAGTTTGTCCCTGATTATACAGAGAAAAGACGTCTCTCCTCCTAGAATATACAAAGAATATGCTTTTCTCTTACTAGATTATACAAATTATTAGCTAGTCAAGGATATCTAAATCAGGAACCTCACAAGACAACTCACAAAACAAAATAATACTGAACAAGTGAATATTCCAGGTTATACACCAGAATAAGTGAATATTCGTAAGATATACATAAGAACATGAAAATATTCGAAGATTATACGCCTGAACAAGCGAATATTCGAAGGTAATATATAAGAACAAGTGAATATTCGAAGGTAATAGACCAGAAGTTTAGCGCTTCTTTTGCATATAATAATAATAATAATAATAATAAAAATAATAATATAGACCAGAACAGGCGAATATTCGAAGATTTACCCATTTTAACCAAGGATGTCGTACTGGCGTCATAATTAATCCAAGTCAACAGAAGGACACCTCATACCACTGAAAAAAAATATATATATGAAGACGCAGTGGGTGGGAAAAACAAAAGTCACAGGTTAAACCCAGACGTAAACACGAATGCTGGAAGGCAGCCGAGGATGACCCGCACTTCAAGACTATATACCCTGAGGCAAGCTGAGAGACCACAATACACAGGAGAGAAATCAAGTACTGTGTGCAGGGAGTTTTGTGAGCGGAGGTGGAAGAGGAGGAAGGAGGATGAGAAAGAGGGAGGATTAGGAGGACAAAAGAGTAGGTGGGAGGAGTAGGAGGAGGGAGGGAAAGGAGATTAGTAAGGAAAAAGAAAAGGTAAGAAGGATGGAGGAAAAGAGGATGAATGAGTTAGGAAAGAGGGGGATAAAGAGGAAGGAGTGGTAGAAGGAAGAGGAAGAGGGGGGAAAGGGGATTGGGGTCTAAGGAGGTGAAGAGAGAGGACGGATATAAGGAGTAAAAGGAAAAGGAGTAAGAAAAAGAGGAGGAGGAGCACCAGAGAGCTTCAAGAACATAAACCAACCATTTAGAGACGGACCACGTAATCTCAAGCCCTTAGGCCAAAATCACATAGCTATTGGCATGAAAAACAAACATGGAGGGGCCAGGCCTGTAATTGCCCACCACCACCAGCACGCAATCGTCTGGTCATCTCGCCCGGGCGACCGTAGTCATGCAACCTCTGCAACTTGACTTCTCTTGCAGCCTCACTCCAGGAACGTCGGAAACCCGACGTTCCTGGACCGTCTTTGTTTACATATGAGGTGATGGAAGCGTCGGCAGAGGAGAAAGTGACAAAGATCTCTCATTTCTTTCAATGTATTTTAAAGTGCTGAATTCATTATGTAAAGTACATTGACTTCTGTAAAAAAAAAAAAAAATTAGTAGGTAAAATAGTGATTTCAGATGTTAAAAAAAGTCCTCACTACAGTATGTAAAACACTACCTGAGGGTGCAAAAAAAAAAAAGTGTCTTCATTGCAGTACGAAAAAAAAAAAAGCGTTACTTCAGGGAGTAAAAAAAAATATCTTCACTACAGTGTACAAAACACTACGTCAAGGTGTAAAAAAAAAAAAAGTCTTCACTGCAGTATGAAAAACAAACAAAAAGTGGCTTCGTTGTATCATGTTATGTTGGATGTTGTTCAACAAGCTGATGGTCTGTGGCGTGACGCTGGGCTTCAATGATAACCACAATGTCCCTTCACCCTTCGTCTCTCCTCCACACACACACACACACACAACCTTTTCTTCCACCACCACCTCCTCTTCCTCATCCTCCTCTTCATCCTTCTCCACTTCCACCTCATTCTCCTCTTCCTCATTCCCATTTCATGCTCCCAACTCCTCACACCAAAACACTGCAAACATCTAACCAACATATTTAGCAGACTAAGGATCCGTATACAGTAACACCTAAACTTGTATCTATCGTTGGAGTGTGTCCCAGAGAGAACGATAACATTCTGTTTCAGCTTTCTCCAGATGTATAATAAGATTATTTATGATGAGGCAACTTTTTGACTTTACACACGGGACTTTCTCTCATGCTGAGTCGTTCACATGTGCCTGTGAAAACAGTGCAGGTCCCAGAACTTATCCTCGTGAAACCCCACTTGTTAAACTTATCTATTCTAGTACCTCTGCCTGGATTATAATTGTGTCCTTTTTTTTGTTAGTTTCCTTTTAGTGTAATATAGTCCAGTGGCTGAGCTAGCAGTAGTGTCCTTAGATCCAACCATACCGTGGTTCGATCCCAGCACGGGTGAAAACGTTGGACACGTTTCTTTACACCTGCTGCTCCTGTTTACCTAGTAGTAAGTAGGTACCTGGGTGTTGGTCGACTGTTGTGGATAGCATCCCAGGGGGTGGTAGTATGAGGTAGGATAACAGCTCTTGGCCTGTAAATTCAAATGTGTAAAAAAAAAGCTGAGTACATCTGTCATTATGTTTACACTGCGAGAGAGAGAGAGAGAGAGAGAGAGAGAGAGAGAGAGAGAGAGAGAGAGAGAGAGAGCCACGGGATCTACACGGGTGCCACTCGACTCCTGGTCACTGTATATGATGCTGCACTCATCTCCGAGCAATACACGTTGAAGTTAACATTTTATTTTAAATTTTGTTGCCGAAGCTGCTAGCTTATTGTGCACCTATATCATCCTGAGAATGGTAGCTGCTACTTTATTGTGCATCCTATATTGTGAAGGATAGCACAATAGCATGTAGATATACGAAGCCCTAGGACAGTGGTTCTTAACATTTTTTTTTGGGGGGAGGGGGAGAGGGGGGTGGAAGCAGCAACCTAAAATCCTGTCATAAATCTACATGGCGACCCATATGTTCATAACCTTAATTTACAGTTAAAAAAATGATCTTGGTCCTCAAAGAAAAAAGTGACAAAAACAAAAGGTAAATGGGAATATTTCGTTAACGTGACTAATAAACAGAAATCATAATGAATATCCGTAAGAAATATAACACCTATTCAATAGGTGGATTGGGAGTAACGTCGGAGACGTGTTAGAAATTACTGAGATCCCTGACACTGCGTAGTTTTTAACCAGCTCCTCAGATGGTGAATGATTTAGGCAACAGACTGCATCATACTCCACGCTCTGGCTGTAGACGGGTTTTGTGTTTTATCTTCGTGAGCGAGAGTGCTGAAAATCCTGCCTCACAAAAGATAGTTGTTACAAAGAGAAGGAGGACTCTTAGGGCTCCACCTCCAAGAATCTGCTTTTCTTTGTAAACTTTGATCCAGAATAAACTCAGTGATGCTTTTTGCCTTTTGAAATCGTAATAAAGCGTTTCGTCATTCTGAATCTCCATGAACTGCTCCTGTGGATTCATCAAGTTCGTAATATCGTCAGGTAGGTCCTCGGGTTTAATGCTGAAGGAGTTTCTTACCCACTTCATCATATTTTCGGGAATATAGTGATGAAACCTTGTGATCAGCTGGGAATTATGTTCCACGGTGATGCTTAGGACTTGGATGATTGAAAATGATTTGTTCTCCTGAAGTGAATTCAATGATGGAAAAGATGAAGGGGCAAGTAAGTTCCTCCGTCTTCTAATAACATGTTCATTTTTCCATAATTATTATCGTATTTGCTTTGTCTGTTTCAAAACAGACAAAGCAAATGCGATAGTAATTATGGACAAGGTAGATTTTACTCTTCTACAACTTAAATTTCCCCTTGAATGCTGTTAGTTTCTCTGACAGCCCAACCACCGTCTCTTCGCGACCTTGGAAGGAAGTGTTCAAGGAGTTAATCTTAGCAAAAATATCGGCAAGATAAGCCACCTGAATCATCCATTTCGAATCCGAGAACTTTGAGGCTAATGGACGATTCTTTTCAACCAAAAATTTCTCAAGTCTCTTTCCGCATTTCTAGTAATTGTTGGAGCACCTTCCCTCGTGACTCAAGTCTAATCTCAGAGCGATACAATACATTATTATTAAAAATAAAATCTTACAGTTCCTTGGCGACCCAATGCAAATATTTCCGACCCAATTTTGGGCCACGACCCAGGAGTTAAGAATCATTGCCCTAGGATCTAGGCCCTAAAAAGAGGTAACAAGAGCTTATCTAGGCATATATATTATTTACAAATGTCATTCTTTAACCCGTTTCAAGAAAATTTTTAATATTTGGTCAGAATTTCTCTTATTCCCTTCTCGTTAAGATACCGTAATATTCAAATATTGTTTCTATATTCTTCAATAAGTGGACACTCTAGCAGGCAGTGTTCAAGAAAGTGACCATAAGGATAATTACATAGATCAACGTCTAGTACAGTAACTAGGTATAACAATACCCGCGAGTGTAGCACGATAGCCAATATCGGGGACTGTCTATACAAAACTGACTACTTGCACATGGCAATAATAGCGTGAACCATTGCCTCGTTACGGTACACCAGCGTTAAAAATCTGAAACCCATCGGGAGAGGCGTTCTCAGATTATAAACGAAAACCTTGAAGGAAGGAAGATAAAAAAGAACAGGCAACCACATAAAGGTTTCCCTTAGGCAGTACCTAATTATCAAGGAGTCAGGACCAATGACTTAAGTTAACATTAGTGCCATTAGGATGGCAAACAGGGTTTAGTTTGTAATGCAGCAGTTCTATTGTGAATTCAGATGCTTCACTCAACATGGTTGCCATCATTCTCATCTGAGGAGGCTGAGGAGGTAGCAACAAGAGGGGATGCAGCAGCCCTGCCAGTGGACTCATTGTTTACACTCGGTAACAGTCACCACAAAGCTGGCTCGTTGATTTAATGGGTTTAAAACCTATCCACTACACGTGGGTCATTAAAGCTGCACGCCATCTGTATACTACCAGTCAAGGATGCTTTAATCCCTAATATATACTGAGATATGCACTGTGTGTGAACTGCTGCTCTCAGTGTGCACGCATCAAGAGAGATATAATATGTGCTCTTTAGAATATATATAGTAACGAAATTATTATTAAATTATTATTATTATTATTATTATTATTATTATATGGGTATGCAATGAGGCTAGCTCCAGAGCTAAGGAGTATTAGCTATAAGGAGATGGTAAAGGAACTTAATATGACGACACTAGAGGAGTGAAGAACCAGGGAGAGATCTGATAACGACATACAAAATACTGAGGGGGGGAAATATAAACAGGTTACACGAGGGCACAGTTGGACGTTGAAGATGCAAATGTGTCACAGGGCTGTCAGGAAGAATTTCTTCAGCCTCAGTGTGGTCAGGAAGTGGGATGACCTGGACAGAGAAGGAGTGAAGCCAGGCTCCACACAGTTTTAAAAGTAGGTATGACAGTGCCCGCGAGGCTAGAAGTGAATCCGGAAAGTGGCAAGGGACCAGGCTAGACGCTAAGACTCGACCCCTGCAACCACACATAGGTAGATGGGTACACACACACACACACACACACACACACACACACGAAAAGAAAGCGACTATCACTAAGCAATGTTAATTATTTGCATTTGTCATCAGCGGACCTACAAATCGGTAGCACTGCCTCTCACCTCAGTTATCCTCTCAGGACGCAAAGTTCTTTTCGTCCAAGGTTTTCCCAACATCTTTCATGTTCACGTTGTTTTAAAACGATTTCCTCCCGTGATGCCGGACTACACTGCTCTCGTCATACCCATGCAGCAGATACTATCGCAGATTATACAGTACCAGCCTTGAAGCATGAAATGGTCCCGATGGGAAGCTGACGCCTAACTCTCTGACTCCTTCTCCTGTAGTGCTTAAGCCTTCGTTCTCTCTCTCTCTCTCTCTCTCTCTCTCTCTCTCTCTTCAATCCACCCAGACATTCCTCTCACTGATCCTAAACAAACATGAGGTCTGAAATCGCCTAAGAGATCAAGCTAATGCCAATCATTACCATCCTATTATTACGGCGAAAATCATACATAATAAAAGGAGTGGAGGAGAGAGCGGAGATGGTAATGTGTGGTGGTCGCACTAACACGGAGACGCCACTCTAATGTCCGCTGCTCGCCCACACGTAATACCAGTCCCGGTACTACCTGGACGCCACCATGCTGGAAATTACAACCTTCAGCGTGTACTGTTGGTTAAAGAAACACGATATGTATAATTTGATTGACGTGAGATAGAGGTAGGTGGTCCCCGGAGAGTGTTCCTCGGGGGACAGTAGTCTGTCGTTGTCTCTCTCTCACGACAACTGGTGAGAACGAGGTAGAGAATGCAACTAGTTATCCTTCGAACCAGATTATATCTCTGCGATCCCTCGAATGTGGGTTGTGCCTTGACGCTGGTGAAGGGTTCTGGCCACAAGGAATTGGATCCAGTTTATTATCCCATTACCCATGCGGTGTTTGAGCTCCCTAAGAGTTGAATAATAGATGTCAGTTCGACTTCCATCGCGCCACTCAATCTGACCTCCACTACTCTTGCCAGAGGTGTCATGGCAACCGTTTTAATTTGTTCAGTGATTGTTTATATGATTTAAAAGGCTCATGTCAATTAACCCGCAGTGCCACATGGTTGTCACATCATCACCAGCAGTGCCACATGGTTATCACATCACAACCAGCAGTGCCACATGGTTATTACATCACAACCAACAGTGCCACATGGTTATCACACCACTAGCAGTGCCATATGGCTATCACATCGCCTCCAGCAGTGCCAAATGACTGATAATTCACAGCAGCGGTGCCAAATGACTGATAATTCACAGCAGCAGTGCCAAATGACTAACATTTCACCAGCTGCAGCATGAAATAAATAATATGTGTTCTACCAATGAGAGTCGACGCAGGTGTACATCATCTACGCTGCTGACTGTATTGTTAAATCCTGTGAGACTGAGGCTTTATTTTCGCTGTCTGTCTGTCTGTCTGTCTCTCTCTCTGTCTATCTATCTGCCTTCCTCTGTGTTCATGTATTGCACTGCTTGTATTGGCAGGCTACATTTCGTTCTTGGTGAGCGAAACGTAGTTTACCTGGGATAAACACTACACTATAAACACATATAACCTACCTACGTACACGGCCATACATACCTACAGACCTTGTCAAAAGGTAAGTGTGACTATTGATGTATTGTAGTAACCCAACGTACAACAAAGACAAACTTTGGGTATACATATTCGCACAATTTACAACCAAAAACTTGAAAGACATCAATCATACCAGGAGCTGTCTACAGATCGCCACGTACCAACATGTCCAACTCTGGTGATGATCTTAAGACCCAATTATAAGCAATTAACTGAATAAGCATCACTTAATATTTACTGGAGACTTGAACTTCAGGTATCTGGTGTCTCAAACAAAATGTATAATTGTTTATTAATGCCGTCAGTACCCAAACCTACGAGAATTCGTGACGCTACTGCGTCTTCCCTTAACCACATCTGAACCAATGTAACAGCAGCATCACCTCCTCCTCTTCCTTTTCCTCCTCTTCATCCTCCTCTTCTTCCACCTCATTCTCCTCTTCCTTATTTCTATTTCATTCTCCCAACCATCATCAGCTCTTCCAAAAGGAGCCACTTTCATCGACAATTTAACTGGTCATTGCCCAGACTTTCTCTTTGTCAAACATAAAATTTCCACTCGAAACCATAAATAAAATAGTATCTCATTCAGGCTGAATGAGGATTAAGTAAGCTTATTCAGGTATACACAAATACAGTTACATAGATTATCATACATAGCAACATGTGTGTAGAGAACCTAGGATAATAAAAAAAAATCAAACAAAGTGACTTATTTCCATTGTTGATGCCTCAATCAACAACATTACCTTAGCCGTCATTAACACTGACTGTTCATAAAATTAATTTGTGTGTCCAAATATCCTCTCCCCTAAAAAAAAAAAATTGAAGTCTCCACAAGAAACTGAACTTGACAAACCAAACTGGTTACATCAGAGAGACTAAGTAGCCCATAGCTAATCAACTACATTCTCGGATCCGCTGACAAAGTAATGAAACTATGAAACTAAGCAGGAGGCATGGCTAGGGAAGACAGTATCAGGAGGACTGGCTAGGGAAGACAGTATCAGGAGGACTGGCTAGGGAAGACAGTATCAGGAGGACTAGCTAGGGAAGACAGTATCAGGAGGCATGGCTAGGGAAGACAGTATCAGGAGGCCTGGCTAGGGAAGACAATATCAGGAGGACTGGCTAGGGAAGACAGTATCAGGAGGCCTGGCTAGGGAAGACAGTATCAGGAGGCCTGGCTAGGGAAGACAGTATCAGAGGCCTGCTAGGAGACAGTATCAGGAGGACTGGCTAGGGAAGACAGTATCAGGAGGCATGGCTAGGGAAGACAGTATCAGGAGGACTGGCTAGGGAAGACAGTATCAGGAGGCCTAGCTAGGAAGACAGTATCAGGAGTGGCTAGGGAAGACAGTATCAGGAGGCCTGGCTAGGGAAGACAGTATCAGGAGGCCTGGCTAGGGAAGACAGTATCAGGAGGCCTGGCTAGGGAAGACAGTATCAGGAGGCCTGGCTAGGGAAGACAGTATCAGGAGGACTGGCTAGGGAAGACAGTATCAGGAGGCATGGCTAGGGAAGACAGTATCAGGAGGACTAGCTAGGGAAGACAGTATCAGGAGGACTGGCTAGGGACAGATCAGGAGCATGGCTAGGGAAGACAGTATCAGAGGCCTGGCTAGGAAGACAGTATCAGGAGGACTGGCTAGGAAGACAGTATCAGGAGGCATAGCTAGGAAGACAGTATCAGGAGGCCTGGCTAGGGAAGACAGTATCAGGAGGACTGGCTAGGAAGACAGTATCAGGAGGACTGGCTAGGGAAGACAGTATCAGGAGGACTGGCTAGGAAGACAGTATCAGGAGGCCTGGCTAGGGAAGACAGTATCAGGAGGCTGGCTAGGGAAGACAGTATCAGGAGGCCTGGCTAGGGAAGACAGTATCAGAGGACTCTAGGAAGACAGTATCAGGAGGCATGGCTAGGGAAGACAGTATCAGGAGAACTGGCTAGGAAGACAGTATCAGGAGGACTGGCTAGGGAAGACAGTATCAGGAGGCATGGCTAGGAAGACAGTATCAGGAGGCCTGGCTAGGGAAGACAGTATCAGGAGGCATGGCTAGGGAAGACAGTATCAATAGGACTGGCTAGGGAAGACAGTATCAGGAGGCCTGGCTAGGGAAGACAGTATCAGGAGGCATGGCTAGGGAAGACAGTATCAGGAGGCATGGCTAGGGAAGACATATCAGGAGGCATGACTAGAGACATACAGGAGGCATGGCTAGGGAAGACAGTATCAGGAGGCATGGCTAGGAAGACAGTATCAGGAGGCATGGCTAGGGAAGACAGTATCAGGAGGACTGGCTAGGGAAGACAGTATCAGGAGGCATAGCTAGGGAAGACAGTATCAGGAGGACTGGCTAGGAAGACAGTATCAGGAGGACTGGCTAGGAATACAGTATCAGGAGGCCTGGCTAGGGAAGACAGTATCAGGAGGCATGGCTAGGGAAGCAGTATCAGGAGGACTGGCTAGGAAGACAGTATCAGGAGGAATGGCTAGGAAGACACACGAGGAAGCCTGGCTAGGGAAGTCAGCATCAGGAGGCATGGCTAGGAAGACAACACGAGGAGGCCTGGCTAGGGAAGTCAGCATCAGGAGGCATGGCTAGGGAAGACAGTATCAGGAGGCCTGGCTAGGGAAGACAGTATCAGGAGGACTGGCTAGGGAAGACAGTATCAGGAGGCATGGCTAGGGAAGACAGTATCAGGAGGCATGGCTAGGGAAGACAGTATCAGGAGGCCTGGCTAGGGAAGACAGTATCAGGAGGACTGGCTAGGGAAGACAGTATCAGGAGGCCTGGCTAGGGAAGACAGTATCAGGAGGCATGGCTAGGGAAGACAGTATCAGGAGGACTGGCTAGGGAAGACAGTATCAGGAGGACTGGCTAGGGAAGACAGTATCAGGAGGCCTGGCTAGGGAAGACAGTATCAGGAGGCATGGCTAGGGAAGACAGTATCAGGAGGCCTGGCTAGGGAAGACAGTATCAGGAGGCCTGGCTAGGGAAGACAGTATCAGGAGGCATGGCTAGGGAAGACAGTATCAGGAGGCATGGCTAGGGAAGACAGTATCAGGAGGCCTGGCTAGGAAGACAGTATCAGGAGGCCTGGCTAGGGAAGACAGTATCAGGAGGCCTGGCTAGGGAAGACAGTATCAGGAGGCCTGGCTAGGGAAGACAGTATCAGGAGGCATGGCTAGGGAAGACAGTATCAGGAGGACTGGCTAGGGAAGACAGTATCAGGAGGACTGGCTAGGGAAGACAGTATCAGGAGGCCTGGCTAGGGAAGACAGTATCAGGAGGCATGGCTAGGGAAGACAGTATCAGGAGGCCTGGCTAGGGAAGACAGTATCAGGAGGCCTGGCTAGGGAAGACAGTATCAGGAGGCCTGGCTAGGGAAGACAGTATCAGGAGGCCTGGCTAGGGAAGACAGTATCAGGAGGCATGGCTAGGGAAGACAGTATCAGGAGGACTGGCTAGGGAAGACAGTATCAGGAGGACTGGCTAGGGAAGACAGTATCAGGAGGCCTGGCTAGGGAAGACAGTATCAGGAGGCATGGCTAGGGAAGACAGTATCAGGAGGACTGGCTAGGGAAGACAGTATCAGGAGGACTGGCTAGGAAGACAACACGAGGAAGCCTGGCTAGGGAAGTCAGCATCAGGAGGCATGGCTAGGAAGACAACACGAGGAGGCCTGGCTAGGGAAGTCAGCATCAGGAGGCATGGCTAGGAAGACAACACGAGGAGGCCTGGCTAGGGAAGACAGTATCAGGAGGACTGGCTAGGGAAGACAGCATCAGGAGGCATGGCTAGGAAGACAGCATCAGAAAGCATAGCTAGGAAGACAGCAGCGTCGTGGGCTAACGAGGCGAGGCTCAATTTTCCTGGGCTGTCATCACTCCACGCCCACTCCAGTCTGCCCTCCATAATCACACCCATCAACGGCATGCAACCCATCCCGGCGACCCACCACCCGGGAGACCCACTACCCAGGCGACCGTCCACTTGCAGCCCACCTCTTGATGACCACGGTCCAGCTAAGGGACCGTACCTACTAGGAGGCTGCCTCCTTCAAGTGTTCAGAGCTGCCACTCCCTCCTGAATCCTCCTCCTCCTTATTTTACTAGGAAGTGTAATCATCCTGTTAACTCCTGGTTATCCATCCAGACTCACTCATTCACTCCACCTACCCCAGCCGCCAACCTCTCCAGGCCTGCCTGTAATCACTACATCAGCCTATGGAATTCCATATAGAAGAATGTGGATCAAGTGTGTGTGTACTCATAGCTTTTACCAGGCAACCTCTCCTTATTCTACCTCAATTTTATAACGAATAATAATAATAATAATAATAATAATAATTAATAATAATTAATTAATAATAATCATAATAATAATTGGCATTCTAATTTTGATAGGTTAATTTTACTATGGAGTTCCTAGCGTCAGTTCTTTAATAGCTCAGATCATCGCCCCCGCGACCCGGTCTTACTTCAGGCCATCTAATTTGGAAACATATTACAAAAAAAAAAAACCCAGGAACATTAAAATAACACACAGGAAAACAAAGATAAGTGAATACTGAATGTAAGTAGAAGCTAGCAAGATTTACCTGTCGTCTGACGCGTTCGCGAGGCAATGGAAAAAGAGCAGCAATCCTGCCAGAGTGCAAAACATTTAACAGGCTTCCGTTTCACACTCGTATGACAGGACGGTATTTCCTCCCTGGTGGTTTCCTGTCAGGTCAACTCCGTCATCAGTGAGCTTGTGTTTAAACTGACTCGTATTAAATCCCTCTGGTCAACATTCCGGGAATGCTTTGATGCTAGTGAAGGGTTCTTGATCCAAGGAATCGGGGCCACCTTTACTTTTATTTCTTCTGGATTAAACCTAATTGCCTCCTAGGAGCTCTATGGTCCCCCTGTGGATTTAGTGTTTTTCCGTGAATAATAATAATAATAATAATAATAATAATAATAATAATAATAATAATAATAATAATAATAATAATAATAATAATGGCAATAAAGACAATAGTTGCAGTTATTGGACCAACGTTTCGCCTTTTTCACTGTAACAGGTATCTTTATCATGAATTATTACGCCTCCAGTTTACACTATTAATAACAAACACTCATTAACATTCTGTTGTGCATCCACTGGCACTAACAGTTTCCCCTTTTTTGTGTACACAATGAACCTCTTTCTAATGCAGCAACAGCTGTAGCCCCAGCAAGTGACCCTTCTTATCTTCTTTCTTCTTGTGTCTTCTCGAACTGAATGTTTAAGCAAATTATTAATATTTTTCGCTTCTTTATTAATTTTTCAGTATGTATTAGTTTTACCCTTTCATTTGTCTTCCTATTTTTTTTGTTATAAGTTCACCTTAAAGATACCTTGGCTGCTTCCTTTATCTTGGCCAAATCTTAGCTTTTCTCTCGATACAAAAAAAATGCCTCATCTTCAGATAATGTTTTTTTTTTTTTCTGTTTTTAATTTCTAATCGACTGGACCCGCTGTTTATGCCAGCCTTCACCGCAGTTTCTACTAGTCTTTACTTGCAATTTCATACTAGCCTTCGTTGCAATTTCTACTAGCCTTCGGTGCAATTTCTACTAGCCTTTGTTGCAGTTTCTACAAGCTTTTACCACAATTTCTACCAACCTTTCTTGCAATTTCTACTAACCTTTGTTGAAATTTTTACTAGCCTTCGCTGCAATTTCCACAAGCCCTAACCACAATTTCTACTAGTCTTCGTTGCAAATTTCTACAAGCCTTTCCCACAAATTCTACTGACCTTTGTTGCAATTTCTACAAGCCTTCACTGCAATTCCCACCAGCCTCCACCGTCATCTTTCCCACCTCCAGCGTACCTTCGACCAGTCTCCATGACCTTATAAAGGTGCAGAAGCCCGAATTCTGTAAGTCCCCGCCCCTCAAGGGAGGGGGCTCTTGATCTAGGGAATTGGATCTGTGCTCCGGTTCCCTGAATTGAGCCTGAATACCTTCCATCCCTCCCCCCTCCACATGCGCTGTATAATCCTACGGGTTTATCGCTCCCCCATGATTATAATAATAATCTAAGTCCCCGCCTCCGTGTCTTGAGCAGCGGCTGTTGTCGTCTCCGGGTGTTCCCTGTCGCCATGACAACGACCTCAAGAGCACTCCTTCGTGATATTTTATCGTGAAGCTTTTGTTGTGGGGTGAGGAAACGTTTTTGCAGACGTTATCATGATGGCTGGTTCCGGGGATGATGAAACCTTATCAAAGATTCTTTCCTAGGGGGCGAGGGGCGTGAAATTTCGGCGTGGGAGTTCCCGCATACGTCAAGATGGCGCTTTTTCCTCTAAGATAACCAAACGCTTTTACAAGATTCTTATCAAGAAAGCTTATCTTTGGAGGATAGAACCTTCTTCTTGTGTAAACTAATTTGGTATAGCGAAACATTCTAAAACGAATTACCACGAAGATTTACCGTGGAATGACGATGATGCGCTTTGGGATTCGTTAAAAGTAGTATCTTATTGTGGCACAGATCACACGTAATCAACGTATGATCTGTGGATTGGCCCTCACAGGTTAGATATATATATATTTTTTTTTGTCAATATAATAGCAATTTGTAAGAAAATTTTTAACCGTTAAAAAAACAGAGCTGAGACAAAAAAGAGTCGTTCAGCGGTCTTAATAAAACTCTTCAAGGGGGGGGAGAGGTGTGTTGATGACAGTGAAGGGCTCTTGACGTAAGGAATTGGAGCTACCTTCCCTTTCTTTTGACGAAACCCGATTATCACCCATTTCCCAGGAGTTTGCCAATAATAATAATAATAATAATAATAATAATAATAATAATAATAATAATAATAATAATAATTTTATATTATTATTATTACAATTATTCCAGATGAAGATGTTACTTATGACTGAACATGTAAGGAAATCCAGAATATTTATTAGATTCGATATCAGTGAACAAGGACTCACAGATTCTTGCAGGACTAAGTATAGATCTTCGAGGGAAGGAGAGAGGGAAGCGAGGAGGTAGGAAGGAAATGAGGGAGATAATGGTAAGATGAAAGGAGGGAGGGAGATAATGAAAGAGGAAGGATGGAAGGGAGGGAGATAATGAAAAAGAAAAGAAGGGAGGGAGAGAGAGAGAATGAAAGAGGAAGGGAGGGAGAGAAATTAAGAAGGGAAGTGCTTCTGGAGACTGAATTTTTACCTCTTAACCCAACAAGAAAAATACCATCACCAACAACAATAACCTCAATCACAACAGCAACAATAACAATAACTTCACCAAACAACAACAACAACATGGACTTGATGGTAACCCTCCACCTTAAACTAGTAAATATACAAGGGATGAAGAAATAATCCAGAAGCACAGCCCCAGTCATGATATTACTCGATAATGTAAGAGTCGAACCGCAAGCACAAGCAACCACCACCTACCACCATCAATACCACCCAATACAACAACCACCACAACATACCACAAGCTCTACCACTATCACTACCACCTACTACCACCACTACCTACCACTATCAGTACCAAACACTTGTCCTGCTTCCTGACGAACCTTATTTAACATAACCCAATGCCATCACCACCTACCACCATTACCACCACAAAATACGACTACCACCACTACTACCCATCACCACCTGGAAATATCCCTGCACTTACCCAGGCAGCGCCTCGGTACCTGCTGCCATCTAGCGGCGCGTTGGCCAAATTTTCCCAACCCACCAACAACAACATGCCCCAACTCCATGCTTACCTCCCTCCAACAACCCTCCTCCCCTCCCACGACTCCACTCTCCTCCCGCACCTCCAGCCTACACGCTATCACAGCTTACACTCCTAAATATTTATCAATGCCATGTTTATGAAACACTGGGGGAGAGGAGAGAGGAGAAGGAGAGGTTCTAGTAGCGGGGGTGGTCGCTCTCCAAGCCCTCTGCTGGACATTCGTTCAGGTTTGAAGTCCTTCCCGGCAACCCAAGGATTGATTTTTCAGCGATCTACATTTCCTTCTCCCTCTTTTTTTTTTCGCCAGAGTTACTCCATGCGTGGGTGAGGAGGGATGAGGGTGGGGGAGGAATGACTGTGGGGGTGGGGAGATTGAAGGTCTGGCATTGTGGGAGCAAGGGAGATGAGGGAGAAGTTGTTGTTGCTGAGGTGGTGGTAGTTGTTGTTGTTGCTGAGGTGGTAGATGATGTTGTTGCTGCTGAGGATGCTGCTGTTGTTGTTACTTAGGTTGCTGCTGTTGCTGAGGTTGCTGCTGTTGTTTCTGAGGTTGTTGATGCTGAGGTTGCTGTTGTTGTTGCTGAGGTTGTTGATGCTGAGATTGCTGTTGTTGTTGTTGCTGAGGTTGCTGTTGTAGTTGCTGAGGTTGTTGATGCTGAGGTTGCTGTTGTTGCTGCTGAGGTTGCTGTTGTTGCTGCTGAGGATGCTGTTGCTGCTGAGGTTGCTGTTCTTGCTGCTGAGGTTGCTGTTGTTGCTGCTGAGGTTGCTGTTCTTGATGCTGAGGTTGCTGTTGTTGCTGCTGAGGTTGCTGTTCTTGATGCTGAGGTTGCTGTTGTTGATGCTGAGGTTGCTGTTCTTGATGCTGAGGTTTCTGTTGTTGATGCTGAGGTTGCTGTTGTTGCTGCTGAGGTTGCTGTTGTTGCTGCTGAGGTTGCTGTTGTTGCTGCTGAGGTTGCTGTTGTTGCTGCTGAGGTTGCTGTTGTTGATGCTGAGGTTGCTGTTGTTGATGCTGAGGTTTCTGTTGTTGATGCTGAGGTTGCTGCTGAGGTTGCTGTTGTTGATGCTGAGGTTTCTGTTGTTGATGCTGAGGTTGCTGTTGTTGATGCTGAGGTTTCTGTTGTTGATGCTGAGGTTGCTGTTGTTGATGCTGAGGTTGCTGTTGTTTATGCTGAGGTTGCTGTTGTTTATGCTGAGGTTGCTGTTGTTTGTGCTGAGGTTGCTGTTGTTGATGCTGAGGTTGCTGTTGTTGCTGCTGAGGTTGCTGTTGTTGCTGCTGAGGTTGCTGCTGTTGATGCTGAGGTTGCTGTTGTTAAATATTAAGGATTTTATTTCCTTGCATAGTTTACAATGTGTAATTACAATATTGATTTGCTAAGTGCAAAGAAAGCCACTATCATGCCGGGGCATTTCGGCTGTTGTTGATGCTGAGGTTGGTGTTGTTGATGCTGAGGTGGTAGATGTTGCTAGGGTTATTGTTACTACTGCTGAGAAGAGTAGTCACTTGTTGCTGATGAAGTCTGTTGTTGTTACTGAAGTAGTCTGTTGTTCTTAGTAGTGTTGTTGGCAAGGAAAGTATGTTGCAATTATCATATATATATATATATATATATATATATATATATATATATATATATATATATATATATATATCTACTGGGTAGATTCTCAAGCAAATAAGATATATTCTGGATATATTATGAAATATATGATGTAGATTCTATAATGATGGAAGTAGATTTGTTAGAATATGGAAGTAGACTAGCTGTAAGTTGTTAGATATATATATGTCTAACAATATATCTTATTTGCTTGAGAATCTACCCAGTAGAATAAGGAATATCCCTCTACATCAGAATCTACCTCACTACAAAGTCTACCTTATGTACAGCGAGAACTACGTTGGGCTACGTGCGCCCAGCAGTAACAGCCTGGCTGGTCAAGGATTGGGCCGCGGGGGCGTTGACCCCTGAAACACCCTCCAAGTAGGTATTTACTCCGTGATGTACCTCATCTACTCCAGAATCAACTCCATTTACTCCATAAACTCATCCGCTCAAAAATCTACATCTTTTACTCCAGAATATATCTGATCTACTGCATTATCTACCATGGGTGTAGTGGGGAAAGGGGGGGCTGCGTGGTTAGCGAACCCCACCCACGGGGTATGTTATTCCCAGCACATCGCCCGTATGTAAACTCGACGGATACCTGCACTTCTAATTGGGTATTCCTCGCTACCGTACCGCTATGCCTTACATTACCATGCAAACTGCCTTCTATCAAGCCTTCTTTTATGCAAATTATCTACACGCCACGCAGGCTTCCTTGTCTGTCCTCTTCTTCTCCTTCTCTTGCTACTACTAACTACTACTACTACTACTACTACTACTACTACTCTCACCCAACATACTAGCCAATCCTCACATTCCTATCTATTACTTTTCATTCTCTTCCTTCCCCCTCCTTTTTCTGCTCTTCTTTCTCTTCCTGCTACCTCCTCTTCTTCCTCCTCTTCCTGCCCTTCATTTTCCTCCTCTTTCACTCCTCTCTACTACTTCTCTCCCTAACTTGCCCCCCCCATCTTTTTCACCTTCCTGTGGTCACCCCTCCCCTCTCCCTTCCCTTCTCCCTCCTCCTCCTCCTCTTCCCCCTCCCTGCGCCCTAAAACCTGCATGTAAATTTACCTTATCTCAACCCCTGATTTACAGGCATTATTAAACACGTATTTACAACGTTTTTATCACGATTTACACACGTCGTGGTTGGAGACGTTGCTGTTTACTTTTCTTCATCACGGGACTTATCGCTGTCCGCATGCTCCCTCACGTTCCCTCACGTTCCCTCACGCTCCCTCATAACCTCTCATTATCCATCACGTTCCCTCACGATTCCTCATAACCTCTTATTATCCATCACGTTCCCTCGCGATCCCTCAGCATACCTCACTATCTCTCACGTTCCCTCACGATCCCTCACAATCCCTCACGATTCCTCACTGAGAGCTCGTTGCAATAAAACACAACACATAAACATAGGAGTTACAATTAACAATAAAACACTACTAGCATTAACAAAACACACAATAAAAATAAGTACCATACTATCAATACCAATTTAAATAAAAAACATCAGTTAAATATTCCATTATTTTTTTAAGCGTCAAATTACCGAGGTCCCTACAGGCACCTCGGTAATTAAAAAAAATTACCATATGGTACCGTACGGTATTTTGTGGCACGTTATGATACAATACCTGACGATACTATCCCTCACGATACCTTACCAGTTCGATGCCCAGCTCTCCCTACACAATCTGTCACTGTCAAGATACGAGTCTTACCAGTACCTGTGTTACCCTTCTTAAGATAATAGAGTTCAATATCATTCCCCATATAAGGCGCAGGAGTCTTGTGTGTTTCCCTTTTTAAAGCGCAGGAGTCTTGTTTCAGTCTATAAGGCGCAGGAGTCTTGTTTCAGTCTATAAGGCGCAGGAGTCTTGTTTCAGTCTATAAGGCGCAGGAGTCTTGTGTGTTTATGTTCATGAGAAGCGATATATGCTATGTATTCCCTCTCCCCCTTTTTTTTAAGATGCTGGTCACTCTGACTCACCTGGTGCCTTGTGTGACCTGTCAGGTCACACATGCTCTTAACTTTACCAAACACTTCTTCCTCTCTCACATAGCCATAAGAGCATAAGAAAGGAGGAACACTGCAGTAGGCCTACTGGCCCATACTAGGCAATTCTTTCTCAAACCCAGACCCAGTAACAAAAATATATCAATATGTCCCGCTTCCCACATATAAATAAAAATTTCTCACACTTTATTTTAGTTTAACTTGGCGGTATTTTTAATTGTTTGAGGCCCGTCTAGCGATTACTAGACGGAGGATAGATCCCTTCCCCCACCATTCCTAACACTGCGAGGCTCCACAACACGGGAACTATACCTGAAAAACCACCTTAACTACAGCAGCGGCACGGAACCCCTTTTTATAAGTTACTTACCTACGAGGGAGACGGTCTTGTTGAGAGTATTAATGTTTATATGAGGACGAATGAGAGTGGTTTAGCCTATGTTAGTGTACTCGTGCAGGAGTGTGTGTCAGCGCCACTCTCATGGGGTTAGGAAGAAGACAAGTGTGTAACACCCGGGTATGTGCAACACCTAGGTATGTGCAACGCCTGGGTATGTGCTACACCAGGTATGAGCAACACCTGGGTATCTTTATTATGAAGAAGTTTCGACAGCTACAATATCTTTGGTTTGAATTAAAAAAAAGTAACTGATCTGGCTAGACGTCTTCATACTAAAGGATACATAGATGTTGCAAATGTGCCTTATTCATAAATAATCAGGTGTTGACATGTGTCTTATTCATAAATAAGTCAAGTGTTGACATGTGTCTTATTCATAAATAGAGCCAGGTGTTACACATGTGTCTTATTCATCAGTTTGACGGTAGTATGCACCATCAATGTAATGAGACTCGGAGGTATTTCTTTCTTTTCATTGTACTTCTTAAGAGTGTCCTGAGTCAGTCTTCGCTTCATCTTACACTTCCCCCGAAAAACTGTTTTCCTCCTCTGTCCAAGAATAATTTCTTAACTGTCGACTCTAGATCAACTCTGACGTATTTTATGTGATAAATTTCCCTTATATTACCAGGATGAGCACCAGTTCCCACTTATAATACCAGTATGAGCTTATAAATACTTTTTTGTACTACAAAGATGATCACAATTCCCACTTATAAAACCAAGACTATGTAAATACCCTCTTAAATGCCAGGATTAGCTTATAAATACCCTTATATAATCCCAGGATGATCACATAAATCCCCCCATATAATACCAGGATAAGCACCATACTCGTATTCGGTGAGGAACCCTTAGCTATCCGGAGACACATACCCATATCTGTAATCCCAGGAAGGATCTCTGTCCCAAACAAGAAGAGATTCCCTCCTGTCTTAGAGAAAACAGGCAATTTTGATGCCTGGTACAAGAATCACATCTCCGTTTCCACTAAGCCTCACTCGCCAATCACACAATATGCTTCCTGCATTCTCGTTAGCGTCCCTCTTATCCAAGAAGCTCCCTATTTCAAAAAAAGAGCCTTAATATCGCAGGAAAATCATCCTATCACTCTAGAAACGCCCTTCTATTGCACCAGAAGAACCTTAATATCACAGGAAAACCATCCAATCCCACAAGAAGCACCCTTCCATTCCACACACCCAAAAATATATCGTCGCAGAAAAACAACCCAGTTCCGGAAGAGGCGTTTTTCCTAACCCCTGACTTAATCTTCTATTCACCTTCGCATCCAAGAAGCACCATCCTATCCCTCCCAAGAAACCTCTTTCTCCCCCATCCCAGAAGAAGAACCCTACACTGCCAGACCAAGTACCCTCTGTCCCAGGATGACTAGCCCTCTATTCCCTTCGCCAAATCGTCCCTCCAGCCACTCTGGAACTACCGCTGGGATAGACTCATCCATTAGGTATTCCTGACCACTTCTCAGCTGCCTGGCCAAGAGGAGCTAAATTACAAGAGTTTAGAGACAGCACATTAATTCAGCGCAGTTAAACAAAACGACAAGATGACAATTCAGTTGCCTCATCCCTTTATCTTTCATCTCGACCCATAAAAGAGAAAAAAAGGGAGAGGTAGATATGCGTAGAGATTGGGTGGGAGGGACGGGGAGAGAGAGAGAGCGAGCGAGAGAGAGTACATGGGAAAAACAGATAGAAGATTTGGAAGTCCACACCGAGGCTATCTGCTGAGAAGAACCACTCACTTGTGTCTAGATTAAGTACTATCGCGTGTTATCTATGTGCGCGAGTCAAGGATAGGAAAAAAAACAGAAGGCTCTCCAATCCTTGACTCAGCAGTTCACACTGAGACTATATGCAAAGTGGGAAAAGAAAATATTGTATTCGACAGGACCACGGACATGGACACTGATAAGATAGAAGCGGATGGGAATTAGGAACTATATACCTCTACTTCAGTAGTACTGGTACTACCACAACTACTTGTGTTACCCGCCCTCCTAGAAACTCCCATAATGCTCAGATTGCACTGTGACCTGTAAAATACTATATTTGCAAAGCATTTATCTAGCTGATTCTTGGAAGTCTTGATTGATTTGGCTCTAACAACTTTAAGATTTACTGCATTAATTCACAGGTCTATACAATTTTTTGTTTATACCACATTAATGTTAAATCGATTGCCACGGAGTTTCAGGCCATTGTATTATATATATATATATATATATATATATATATATATATATATATATATATATATATATATATATATATATATATAATTATCTCTGTATTTCACTAAGATCTTCATGCTAGAGAATGTTAAATTTATTTTATTTGCATGAAGTCACCTCGTTGCCTGTTTTTTTATGAGAGAGAGAGAGAGAGAGAGAGAGAGAGAGAGAGAGAGAGAGAGAGACAGAGAGAGAGAGAGAGACAGAGACAGACAGACAGACTGAGCCCACACACCTACATCCCACACCTCTCACAAACGACCAGCTCACACGTGCCTAACCCCCTATGCATATACACTATCCACCCCATCCTTACACACTCTCTCCCCCTCCACCCTCCCATCCCCCCACTTTCAAGACGCCACCTCACATAATTAACTAGCCTTCTCCACACCCCTGGCATCATCCACGCCTCCGCCCACCTCTGTCTACCTGTCGTGACCCATCTATATACCACCTGCTCCACCTGTTTGTCGAGCCATCTGCAGGTTGGCTGGAGGAGGCTTGAACTCTCAGGTAACTCGTGCATCGCTCCCATTATCTATTCAAGTCGCGTCTCCACTGTTTGATGTCCACGCTGGAGATTACAGCAGTTTAAGGTTGGATCTGACGAAGGGTCGGGCGGGATGACACCACACGAATGAGAAGAAAGGAGGGAATGGAGGAGGGGAGGGGAGGTGGGAAGGGGAAAATGGGGGGAGCGGAGAAAATGAAAAAAGAAGGGATGAAGGGAAAGTGGGAGGATGAAGGGAGAGGTAGCAATAGTGGTCACATTTAAAAACCACTTTGATCTCGTAGGTCCCTCAGCACTCACAGCCGTAGAAAAAAAAATTACAAACAATAAAAGCAACGAACAAACACCCAACACGGATAAATGCTATCACATCAACTTAAAATAACCAGCATCAATTAACCCCCCACTCCTTATTAATGTCAAAATACTCTTTTAAAAGTTTCCCCGAGGTCCCTACAGGCACCCCGGTAATAATAAAAAAACCTACGAAGGGTGAGGAGAGGAAGCTTGAGCTGTATGCATAGTTATCTGTTATATTCTATTAGTAACTGATTTGTAGTTACAGCAGCAGAGCTGTACATGTGTCCCGTCTTTAGTGTTCAATCTATCTTACATCTGGTTTAAACGTTTAGCAGTGGTAGCACGTCCTACCTTCTTTTGTACGTTCTTCCATTGTTCTATGAGTGTGTGTGAGAGAGAGAGAAATATTGTAGTCTCCTGGCACAGGTTTTGTCTCAGTTTACAACCGTTGCTTCCTGTTCTCCCTGTTGACGTTGCTAAGACAACTGTTGCTTCCTGTTCTCCCTGTTGATGGTGCTAAGACAACTGTTGCTTCCTGTTCTCCCTGTTGATGGTGCTAAGACAACTGTTGCTTTCTGTTCTCCCTGTTGACGTTGCTAAGACAACTGTTGCTTCCTGTTCTTCTTGTTGATGGTGCTAAGACAACTGTTGCTTTCTGTTCTCCCTGTTGATGTTGCTAAGACAACTGTTGCTTCCTGTTCTCCCTGTTGACGTTGCTAAGACAACTGTTGCTTCCTGTTCTCCCTGTTGACGTTGCTAAGAAATTCTTATCATATCCTTTATGACTTTATAAATGATTATCAAGAGCCTTTTTTTCGTCTTGTATGCCAAGGTCATATTTTAGTATGTTCAGGTCATCATCGAACACTGCAGCAGGCCTACTGCAGCAGGCCTACTGGCCCATACCAGGCAGGTCCTTCTCAAACCCAAATCCACTAACAAAAAGAGTCATTTTTTTTAGTTCGCTCTCTGATTGTTTCGTCTCTTTTCCTCATTCTTCTCAACTTGAGACACACCATATATTGCTATTGTTGCAAGAAACGCTCAGAGCAAATTGATTTGTCTAGTCATTTCCCGTCCATACAAATGAAGGTTATTCTATAGTTTGCCAGTGAGTCGTGAGCGTTTGTACTCACCTATTTGTAATTGCAGGGGTCGATTCATAGATCCTGGCCCCGCCTCTTCACTGATTGCTACTTGGTCCTCTCTCTCCCTGCTCCATGAGCTTTATCAAACCTCGTCTTAAAACTATGTATGGTTCCTGCCTCCACTACGTCACTTTCTAGGCTATTCCACTTCCTGACAACTCTATGACTGAAGAAATACTTCCTAACATCCCTTTGACTCATAGGAGTCTTAAACATCCAATTGTGACCCCTTGTTTCTGTGTCCCCTCTCTGGAGCATCTTGTCTCTGTCGACCTTATCTATTCCTCGTAGTATTTTATATGTCGTTATCATGTCTCCCCTAACCCTCCTGTCCTCTAGTGTCGTCAGGCCGATTTCCCTTAACCTTTCTTCGTAGGACAATCCTCTTAGCTCTGGGACTAGTCTTGTTGCAAACCTTTCACTTTCTCTAATTTCTTGACGTGCTTGACCAGGTGTGGGTTCCAAACTGGTGCTGCATACTCAGCACCAGTTGTGTGTGTGTGTGAGTGTGCCTCAGCCTCGCATGCATTACGTCGTGTTGTTGTCATCAGAATCTGCAGTCACAAGCTTACTCATTACTGCTTCACATAATCGTCGATCTGATATTGGCATTCCTGACAACTCATTTGCATAAACAAAAACAAACACGGGCAGTGAAGAGGCGGGGCATAGAGCCGAGACTCGCCCATATCCCCCTGTCATCATAACTAGGCAAGTACAAACTAGCTGAGTACACACAAACACAAAACCTTCCTCTCACCTCATTTTAAAAACACATTTCCAAAACAGTCATTTCCCACAAGCCATTACCTTTCACTGCTCCTTGAGTCACAATTCATCACAGTAAATTGAAGAACAAACGCGAACACATTGCTGGAACGTTTACCATGACCGATAACAAACGCCTCCAGCGAATACTGTTCTGACAACGACAAGGAGAATGTGCAGCTACACATTAAAAGTTAGACAGCTAGCAGCAACAGCGATCATGTGGATAGGCAGGAAGGGAGGGAAGGAGGGAGGGAAGGAGGGAGGGAAGGAGCAACAATGATGATAATACCGATGTTGATGATGTTGATGACCTCTGAGTGTGTGTGTGTGTATGTGTGTGTGTGTGTGCGCGCTCACCTATTTGTATTCACCTATTCGTGGTTGCTTGGGGTCGATTCTTTGCTCCTGGCCTCGCCTCTCCACTTGCCGCTACTGGATTCACTCTCTCCTGGATGTGTGTGTGTGTGTGATTGTTTGTGTGTGTGTGTGTGTGTGTGTGTGTGTGTGTGTGTGTGTGTGTGTGTGTGTGTGTGTGTGTGTGTGTAATACGCAGGATACTGCACTGTTGAAATATCGATTATATAATATAAAACAGTGTTTGTCGTATGGAAAAAAACATTGTCGTAACAGTGTTTATTTTCCACAGTCACTTTCACAACAACAGTTATGAAAGTGACTGTGGAGTAAGTTACGGTCACACTGAAGATGATGGAGGTCTTCAAGGCCGGCGGTGAGCAAGGTGAAGGAACCTGACCAGTGACCTCGGCTGAGGGTCACAGTAAAGCCGGCGATTCAGCAAGAGACAGTGCTTGAAACACACTACTGCAAACCATAACGATAGTGAACATGACAATGAACATGAGTGAACATGAGAACTAGATCGTCCGTAGGTGTGACAATTGAGTCCCCATAATATAGCAAGTAGCGATCAGTGATAATGATAGTGAGGGGTGATAACCGGGGAGTGAGGATGATGATAATGATGATAACCGGGGAGTGAGGATGATGATAATGATGATAACCGGGGAGTGAGGATGATGATAATGATGATAACCGGGGAGTGAGGATGATGATAATGATGGTGAGAGTGATGAGACTTACTGAGTCAGGTGTGAGGCAGCTAGCGTGTACTACTCACCTGTCAAAGAGAAATTAAAACCTGGTTAATTAACATGCGGGTGCCCACATACTAGAGAAAAATATTCCTACCACATATTAATTAATAAAATACTTCACTAATATTAACATGCTAACTAAATACAAAGAAATATTTCTTCCAACTATTCATTAAAAATAATTTACATTAGTATTCCCCCTATAATATAATATTCATGTGAAAATCTACTAAAACAATCTACCTTCGTAATACGATATTATTAGTACTATTACTATAGACTGGGAAGCTAAATCAATGCCCAAGACGTTATTTGTTATGGAGCAACGATACTAAACAAAGACACTGGTGATTTTGCTTTGGTATTTGTCGGAAATGCGTCATTTTATCCGCCACGTTACTGTGTTTGTTTACGAGCGGTTCCACTATCATTTAGGTTAAAATACTACAAATTATTAGCTTAATATTATACTTAGCCCCCGCGGTCTGACGTGAAGATTACGGCCGGTATTACGTATGTGATTGTGTGTGTGTGTGTGTGTGTGTGTGTGTGTGTGGAACCGTCAAACTAACATTTCTTTCCTCTTGGTGGCCTCAAGAAGAGGAGCCCTGGTCAAGGGGAAGGACCGTCTTCTTGACGGCTCATGGAGAGGAAGACTGGTTATCAAGGAAGATGTGTTTGCCTCTTGGTGTAAAGAGGAATTACGCTCAAGAGGAGAGAAGAGAGAGAGAGAGAGAGAGAGAGAGAGAGAGAGAGAGAGAGAGAGAGAGAGAGAGAGAGAGAGAGAGAGAGAGAGAAATCTTCCACTTGGGACTTCAAGGAGAAGAATCTCGTTTATCAGAGAGACCTCCTTCTTCTTGGGACCCCTTAAAGAAGCTTTCCTCTTGGGACCCCTGGTAAAGAGGCCTTCGTCCTCTTAGGACCCATAAAAGAGGAATTCCGCTCACCAGGAAACGCTTTCTTCTTGGGACCCAAAGAAAGACCTAGGGACCCCAGAGAGGGTGAGGGGAACATCCCACTGAACAAGAGAGACCTTCTTGGGACCACCAAAGACACCTTCCTCTTGAAACCCCAAGAGAGAGAAGGACAGGAACATCCCGGTCAACAGGAGAGAGAGAGAGCAACAAGTCGACAAACACTCGCATTTCCCAAATTGACTCTGAGTTGAAGACACAGCAACCAATATTACGTTAAGAGGCGGCGTCGCCTCCTCCACGGCTCCTGTGACAGAAGCCGTGTTGTCGAACTAAACCAGTGGAGCATCGGAAGTTCCTTCACCACTGTGGTGTCAGTGTGAAGACTAGTACTGAGCAGAGGCAGTGAAGGAAGGTGGCAGAGGTGCTGCCAAGTTCTTAGTTGATGTTTCAGCAGTGACCGAAACGTCGTCATGAGGTTTCTTTCCTGAGTGCGGGTTGATGGTGAATTCTTTAAGTTACTTTACTGAGGTGCGCACGACGGGGAAATAGGGAAAGGTGAAGTTACATTAACAATGAATGTGAGAGAATAGGTAAAAGAAGAAGAAGAGGTAATGGGAGAGGTGGGAAAGGGTTATCGGAGTTAATATTATAAAATGGATAACAAGAAGGTTTAAGGGACTAATGGGAATGAGAGAGATTGATTACAACGAATAAGAAAATGGGTAATAGGTATGATGTATCCAAAATGGTGTACTGCCCACAATTATAAAGAAAAATATCAGATTGCGAAACGAACTTTCACTGGGACAACGTTTCGCTCTATATACGCGTAACGTTGTCCCACAACCTGCTTTTGTTCTTCCTAAGATTTACATTTCGTTATCAAGGGCAGAAGAACGTACGAAAACATCGTGTTACAAAAAGAATTACAGACAGGATTATGTCCATTTCTGACTGTATAAACGGTATTACTGCTTGAATGAGACGAGTGACTGGGACACGAGTGAGGTAAGGAAAAAATTAGATGAGATTGCCATCATAGATGGGGTAAATGCATAGATTTTATTAGTTTATCTAGCAGCCAACATTGACAAGAGACGGAAGTGACAACAGAGTGATGACAGGGAAGAACTTTGGAAAGGGTTGTGGTGATCCAGAAGAGTGGACGTCAACAAGACTGGATGTCAACAAGATTGGACGTCAGCAATATTGGACGTCAAGACTGGACGTCAGCAAGATTAGACGTCAACAAGACTGGATGTCAATAAGAATGGACGCTGGGGGAAGCTGGAGACAGCAACACCATCACCCACCCACACATACCCTCGACCCATCCTCACCACCCACACACACCTTCACACCCACACACACTGCCTCCAATCGTGCTCACACCTAATGGAACCACCATACCGACAACTCCATGTGCCTCATACCACCAAAGGTGTGAGAATTAAGGAGAAAAAACAGGTGCATTCAGATATAAGGGAAGAGGGGGGAGAGAGCGTGAGGAAAGAGGAAAGAGAGGGGAAAGAAGGGGTGAGGGGGGGTTAATCAATTCATCACAAGGTGCCGATAATACGTAACTCATCCTGGTAGTGCATACACTCAATACAATGCCAGTGTTTTCAAAGTCGCTCTCACCACAGACTTGCACCATACACTTAAAATTCAAACTGATGATAAACATTACACATCTCGTTGCCTCTCCATCAACCACCCCACACCACCTTCAATCACTTTCTCCCATCAACTACCACTATTCCTCCCGACCACCATACTCTCCACCCTAGAGATAAGCATTCGTATTCCGACACGACGATCCACAACTACTACCATTATCCCCCCCCACTACCAACAACCACTACCTCATATCACCCCTTCCATAATAACCAGCATTATCCCCTTACACTAATTCCACAAACACCCCCACAACCTTAAACCAATCCTCTCTGCCCCCTACCCCCCAAAAAAAATCTAGCATCCCAAAACACTAATCCCACAACCACTAACTCCTCCCACTGTGCAATCACCCCATAACAACCATTACCCCCTCCCCAACTACTACCATTCCCACCCACCCGTTCACCCCACCTCCAACTAATTTCATAAAGTGCCTGTACTATCGCCGTGGGAGAATTAAATGATCGTTCGCATTGGGCAATTAGACTTATCTCGTGAATCCAAGCAATTAGCTGGGGCCTCCCCTGCTCACACACACACACACACACACACACACACACACACACACACACAGGAGACGAATTACATGTAATCAAGCCACACTAATCATGTCACTGTAATCATTCAACATTAATTACGTCACTGTCAATCACCGACGTCAATACTTAACGCACTTGAGTCTCAGTACGTCATTCCTTCATTAACACTTCATAGAGAGTAAATAGTGATTTGAATACACCTTACTACCAACAAATCCCACTTAGTAATTTTCAAGGCAATAAATCTTACTTTTAATATCTCGCAATACTTTACTAGACATTATTAATGGTGAGCTTTACTTGGCTTTAATAATTAACTTTATTACTCATGAAGAGCACAGAAATAGAGGAAATAGAGGATTTAAGGAAATAAAAGAGAGCATAAAGAAAAGAATTAAAAGTAGGGTGAGGAAAGTACCAAGTTAATGGGAACAAAACTAATGGAGACTAAGTTAATGGGGTAGAAAGATAATGAGAACGAAGTTAATGGGAATTAAGTTTAATAGGGACACAGTTAATGAGAAGTTAATAGGGAGAGTTAATGGAGACAAAAATTAATGGGGAGAAAGCTTAATGAGGACAAACTTAATGGGCTCAATTAAATGTTAAACAAGGAAAAACAAAAGTTAACAAATAAAGCCAACTTAATTAAAAACAATAAACAAGAAAATGAAACAAAGATAAATGGAGGACACAAGCGAGTACTCTAACAAAGACAAAACAAAAGCAAAGCCTGAACGGAATAAGGAGGCAAAACAAAAAAACAGGAAATAGAACAAGCAACAGAACAAGCAGTAGAACAGACAACAGAACAGGCAACAGAAGCAACAGAACAAGCAACAGAACAGGCAACAGAACAGACAACAGAACAGGCAACAGAACAGACAACAGAACAGGCAACAGAACAGACAACAAAGCAGGTAACAGAACAGACAACAAAGCAGGTAACAGAACAATAGAACAGGCAACAGAACAAGCAACAGAACAGACAACAGAACAAAGTTAAGCTAATGAAGAATTAAAAAAAAGGGTAGTTTGGCTTAACCCATAAAGAGCAGATTATAAGACCTCGGGTTAGAGGGGATGGATAAAGAGGGAATAATGGGTGAGGTAAGGGGGAAGAGGAATGCATTGGATAAGGTGAGGCGGCGGAAAAGGGGGGAGCTAGAATAGGCGAGGAAAGGAGAATGGAAAAAGGGTGGCAATAGATGAGGGGAAGGGAATGGGGGAAAAGAAATAGGGGGATGGGAAATAGGGGGTAATAAGAGGCGAAGAAAAGTATGGGTGAAGGGAAAATGGTGTAATAGGTGAGAAAGAAAAGAGAATGGGTGAGAGAATAGGGCGATAACAGGAAACATGAGAAAGTTACATTAAAAACGAGAGAGAGAGAATAAGGATAAAGGAAGAAACGAAGCTAATGGGTAAAATGGGGAAAAAATGAGAGGGCTGGCAGAATAGAGGTTATTAGAGATTGATTTAAACGGAGAAAAAAAGGTAATAGGGGGGAATAACCACCGAAAATGGATGTAATGGGAAGATGGGGAGATAAGTTGTGTGTGGGGAGTGGGGAGACAGCAGGGAAGACGTTCACGAGTGGAGGAGGAGGAAAAGGAAGAGGAGGAAGGGTGGAGGAGGAAAAGGAGGAGGATGGAAGAGGAGAAGGAGGAGGAAGAAGGAGGGAAGAAGAGGAAGGAGGAGGAAGGAGGGAAGAAGATGAAGGAGGAGGAAGGAGGGAAGAAGAGGAAGGAGGAGGAAGGAGGGAAGAAGATGAAGGAGGAGGAGAGAGGGAGGGAAGAGGAAGGAGGAGGGAGGGAGGAAGGAGGGAGGGAGGGAGGGAGGGAGGGAGGGAGGGAGGAAGGAGGAGGAAGGGAGGGAGGGAGGGAGGGAGGGAGGAAGGAAGGAGGAGGGAGGGAGGGAGGGAGGGAGGGAGGGAGGGAGGGAGGAAGGAGGGAGGGAGGGAGGAAGGAAGGAGGAGGGAGGAGGAAGAGAGGTTGAGTGTTTGTGGAGGAAGTTTGTGAAGTCCAGTCACGTCGTCTCTTCTGGCCCCCCTGGACTTTATATTCCTCCTCCTCCTCCTCCTCCTCTTCCTCCTCCCTCCTCCTCCTCCTCCTCCTCCTCCTCCTCTTCCTCTTCCTCCCATCCTCTTCCTCCTTCTCCTGGAAAAGCCTGGCAGTGAGAGTACGTAGCATGCCTGGCGCTCAGAGGACGGAGGACTGAGCCTACACTTCTCCCACACTAGTTTTACGTTACATGTAAATCAAATACACATACTTTCTCTCTCTCTCTCTCTCTCTCTCTTTACACAGGGTTTGACAAGGTTAGGTTAAGGATCCCTAACTTTATTGACAAGTTAAGAGCTGTCACATACATCAGCTCATTTGAAAGCATTTTTATTATTATGAAACATAATACAAGTAGGGAACAGGATGAAGTTGGAGCCATCTGTGGACCAGCATTTTCATTTGATCAACTGACTTTATCTCGTTGACATCATGATGCTGTACGAATGTGTTCCAGACTCGAGTCATCCTGGGGATAAATGATCTCAGATGAAGTGATGTTCTGGAGAAGGGTACAGCCAGAGTGAAGTTGCTGCCTGCTGCCCGTCTTGTAGTATAGAAGCTTGCTTCTCGCTGTCCTCGAAGTGGAGCCAAGTGTGGTACTTTGACAATGTTGGCCTTGTACATAACAGTAAGGCCACCCACATCCCTCCTGTGTTGAAGGCTCCGCTGGAATGACAGATCTATCCAGGATGTGTCCAGGCGAGAGATGAGACGTCTTGCTCTGTTCTCTACTCTGTCAAGCATTCGAAGACGAGAGGGGGGGGGGGGGCAGGCAAACCAAGAAAGAGGAGCATACTCAAGGTGTGAGCGTACTTGTGCCTCATACAGAATCTTGCAACCCTTACTGTCAGGCAGATGCGAGATACGTCGAAGTGCTGTAAGTTTCCTGGCTACCTTGTTTGCAAGATTTACAACGTGGTTCTTCATGGTCAATTTGGAGTCAAATTTCACCCCAAGGATATCAACTTCTTCCCCAGGTACCAACACTCTCCCATTCATACTTACTACTATTCCAGCATTACCATCATGGTGTCTAGAGACCATCATCATTTGTGTTTTCTCAGGTGCAAATGTTACCTGCCATCGGTTTCTCCAAGCTGATATAGCTCTTAGCTGGTGATTAATGTAGCTTAGAGCAGCTGCATTTCTTCTCTTTCTTTCTCTCTCTCTTTTTGTAATTCACCACTTTCCCATATCTTATTTTTTTATTCCTCTTTTCCTTTCATTTTCTGTTTTCCTATTCCTCCCTTCCTCCCTATCTCCTTCCCTCAATCCCTCCCTTCCCCGCCCTCTCCCTGCCTCCCTCCCTTCACAAAACCCTTCGAGGGAAGACTTTACTGAATGATTTGGTTTTAGTTATGATAAATGAAGGAACTATATCTGCGTTTGTACCTGATGACTGAGTACCTGATGACTGTATCTGCTGGATGTCAATACCTGATGACTGTGGGTACCTGATGGGCAGGGTTGGTAGTGGGCATGGATCACTCTCGTGGGAATGGCTGGGTATGATGGGGAGAGATAAGGATGATGGGCATGGATAGGATGTTTATTTGTGGGATGATGGACAGGGATAGGCGTGTCGGAGATTATTCTCCTTGGCTTTAGTCTTCTTATTCTTCTTCTTTGTCTCCAGCCTCTTCATGACGTTGATAATGTTGAGTGATGATGATGATGATGATGATGATGACGATGATCATCATCATCATCGTCATCATCACAATATTCATTTCTTTTGGCTGTAATCCTTAAAAAACTTTTTTTTTTATTGTTTCTGTTCAATTTCTCAGAGACGTGTGTGTGTGTGTGTGTGTGTGTGTGTGTGTGTGTGTGTGTGTGTGTGTGTGTGTGTTCTCTCTCTCTCTCCACTACGAAAAACGTTCGTGAACTCCCAACTTTTTCTCCCCAGGATGCAAATCCGATTCTGTCTTTGTTGTTCTGTCTGTATACGTCTGTGTTTGTTTATGTCTGTGCCTTTGTGTATGTATGTGTGTGTGTGTGTGTGTGTGTGTGTGTGTGTGTGTGTGTTGTCTGTCTGTCTTTCTGTCTGTGATATTTTCTTATTATTAATAAAGAAGTAATAATAAACCTATAATATTATGATTAATTATTATTATAATTATTATCATCATCCTGGTAAAGCACTAAACCCTTAAGGATAATACAGCACGTTGGGAATGAGAGCCAATCAAGTCTGATCCGAGGATGGGGAGGTCTAATTCTTTTGTTTTTTTTACCCAAGATCCCTTCACCAGCAACTAGGGGGGAAGTGGAAGGCTGGTAAAAGTTGTGCACTCTTGCCAGCGAAGATCCTCCAAGTGCTGCGTCTTGCTCATCCGGGAGTCCTGCTCATTTCTTCCCGACTTACGAAGGTGGTAGACGACAGGTGAATCTTACATACATCCACCTGTCCTTTCATTACTGCCTGCTTCTTTCATTATTCCCTGCTTCTTTCATTACTGCCTGCTTCTTTCATTACTCCCTGCTTCTTTCAGTAACATGTCTTTCACGTGCGATCTCCTTTCCAGTCTCTTTGTCTCTCATTATCTACTTTATTTCTGATGTGCGTTTGTCTGTATCTGTCTCTGCCAACCTCCTTGACCCCTCTTCCTCCTTCTCTTCCTCTTCCTCCTCCTCCATAGTTAGCTTGTGTTCCCACTTAGTAACTCGCGTATAGAAAAGGTTAGGTGAGGTAAGGTTTGTCAGGAAACAGGACAAGTGTTTCCTGACGCAGGATCTTTTTGATCATCTGACCGAGGCCTTCAGCTGGCTTACCCCTCCACTTCTATAAAAATTATGGTTACGATTATTGCCACTATTTATAGTTGTACTTAGAAAAGGATAGCAACAAAATGCTGGTTAGTCTATTTTTGATAAATATAAAAAAAAATCTTCCTCTCCTCTTCCTCCTCGTCCTCTTAATCCTCCTCCTCTCTCTCTCTCTCTCTCTCTCTCTCTCTCTCTCTCTCTCTCTCTCTCTCTCTCTCTCTCTCTCCCACACTGCAGCTTCCCCTCACCATATTGGCAACACTGCTCTCTACACGACAAATTTGTTGGTCAGAAAGAGGGGATGGAAGGGGACTGTAAGACGAGGGGAAGGGAGGGAAGGGGAAAATCCCCTTGCCAGTCTTATTTACATGATATTTAATTCTGAGCCCTAAATAGTGATATAATATACGTTAAAGTTCCGCTTTGGTACGTCTCTCAAAAAGCATAATGTGATTTTGACCCTTGTGTAGCGTGTTGAGAGAGGAGAGATTTCAGTGCACCCGAGATCAACTGTCACCCTACATGCTGAGGGGTATTATGTAAATAAAATGTTTGATACACCGCCAGCGGCGGCGGTGGTGGTGGTGGTAGTAGTGGTGGTGGTGGTGGTGATGGTGGTGGTAGTGGTGGTGGTGGTGGTGGTGGTGGTGGTGATGGTGGTGGTGGTAGTGGTGGTAGTGGTGGTGGTGGTGGTGGTGGTGGTGGTGGTGGTGGTGGTGATGGTGGTGGTGGTAGTGGTGGTGATGGTGGTAGTGGTAGTGGTGGTGGTGGTGATGTTGGTGGTAGTGGTGAGTGATTTTGGTGGTAGTGGTGAGTGATGGTGGTTAGTGGTGGTAGTGGTGGTGGTGGTAGTGGTGAGTGATGGTGGTTGGTTGTGGTAGTGATCCTAGTCACCACTCTAAGTCCAAAATTACCAGAAGAGAGATCTGCAACAATCAGAGATCTGCAACAATCAGAGATCTGCAACAATCAGAGATCTGCAACAATCAGAGATCTGCAACAGACGGAGAGGCGGGTACTTAGAGATCAGCAGACGAATATAATGAGATGGACGACAATCGACAGCAGACAGAGATGACCAGCAGACACCAGGATGACCAACAGACACCAGGATGACCAACAGACATCAGGATGACCAGCAGACACCAGGATGACCAGCAGACACCAGGATGACCAACACACACCAGGATGACCAACACACACCAGGATGACCAGCAGACACCAGGATGACCAGCAGACAGAGACGATCACTATAATTCAGAAAGCTCCCAACACAGGCAGATATCGCCAACAAAAATGGCTATCACCACCATTAATGGCGACATATCACCCACATAGATAGATATCACCAACACAGATATCACCAACACAGATATCACCAACACAGATATCACCAACACAGATATCACCAACACAGATATCACCAACACAGTTATCACCAACACAGATATCACCAACACAGATATCACCAACAATACACAGAACGGGGGAAGGGGAGGGAGAGATGGGCGAGGTAAGAGAGGAGAGGGATACGGGAAAAGGGAGGGGGAAGTGATAAGGTAGAGGAGAGAGGGGGATATGGGAGAGGGGGGTTATATAGAGAACACAGTACCAACTATCATCCCCCCTCCCCTCCCCCGGCGTAAGACAAGCAGTCAATGAATAATGCAACTAGGGCTTTGTTGGTTTTAACGAAGTGACGTCATTCATCCAAGGCGGCCGTACGCCCAAGCCGTGTACGGCCCCATCACCATGTACGTTGCCAGCATAATGTACGGCCTCATCCATTACCAGGTACGTTACCAGCATCATGTACAGCCTCATCCATCACCACGTACGTTACCAGCATCATGTACAGCCTCATCCATCACCATGTACGTTGCCAGCATAATGTACGGCCTCATCCATCACCACGTACGTTACCAGCATCATGTACAGCCTCATCCATCACCACGTACGTTACCAGCATCATGTACAGCCTCATCCATCACCATGTACGTTACCAGCATCATGTACAGCCTCATCCATCACCACGTACGTTACCAGCATCATGTACAGCCTAACCTTACAATCTGTATATCCATTGTATAGCTATTGAGTAAGACCTATCATAAGACTGCCTGAAAAGCCTAGGCATACCTAGGCATATTATTGGCCATCTTGTAATATCAACTTTAATGTATAACTATAAGTACCCCCCACCTTGTATTACATGAAATAAAGGATTTGAATTTGAATTTGAATTTGAAAATTTGAATCATGTACAGCCTCATCCTTCACCATGTACGTTACCAGCATAATGTACGGCCTCATCCATCACCACGTACGTTACCAGCATCATGTACAGCCTCATCCATCACCATGTACGTTGCCAGCATAATGTACGGCCTCATCCATCACCACGTACGTTACCAGCATCATGTACAGCCTCATCCATCACCACGTACGTTACCAGCATCATGTACAGCCTCATCCATCACCATGTACGTTACCAGCATCATGTACAGCCTCATCCATCACCATGTACGTTACCAGCATCATGTACGTTACCAGCATCATGTACAGCCTCATCCATCACCACGTACGTTACCAGCATCATGTACAGCCTCATCCATCACCATGTACGTTACCAGCATCATGTACAGCCTCATCCATCACCACGTACGTTACCAGCATCATGTCAACATGATAATGGTATACAACATCGACAAGTTGATAAGACCCATTTGCAACAGTTAGGTATCTTTACTCCGAAACTTTTCGCCTACATAGTAGGCCTTACTTATCACCAGCTACATGAACGGCCTCAACATCACCATGATGCTAGGAACGCCCTCCCGGTAGCAGCATCCACACCCGTCACAGCCAGGGAGATGCGCAATGAACACCAGGGAGAAGATGCTGTGGATGTGTGCGAGACGCTGGGGTTTACCAAGTGGAAATGACGTGTCGTCTGCCAGCACGACCTGTCTCACTGATGTCTGCATTGTAAATGACCTCGTGCCTGCAGGCGGTACCGGGGTATGAACTTCCATAGGTCAGCGTAGCTGACCTATGGCGACTCAAATTCAACGTGGCACTAGGTAACGATAACCTGCTTAATATACCACAGATATGACATACCACTGACAATGACACACCACTGTGAGGAAGAGAGGAAGGGACAGAGAGAGAGAGATGCTACGCAGAGGAAGAAATGGAGAGATAAGCTGGCTACACAGAGGGAAGAATAGACTAGACACAGGGAGGGAGGGATGAAGGGGCTAGCCACAGGGAAAGGAGGAATAGGCTAGCCATAGAGAGAGAGAGAGAGAGAGAGAGAGAGAGAGAGAGAGAGAGAGAGAGAGAGAGAGAGAGAGAGAGCCTTCCCTACCCCATAATTCTCCTTAAAGACCTCTAACCCCCAATTCATACGGCCTCAGTATTTTAAAGGTTCTCAATTTACATTTTAAATGGAGAATTTGAAGGGTGCCAACTGCCTTGATAATACAGTTTAATTGGCTCACCACTTCCGACCTCCCCTCACCCAGCGATAAATGATGGTGGGGAATGGGGCAACTGAGGGCGACTCCCCATATCTTTTATTTTGTGGGGGAAGGGAGAAGAGAGAGAGACAGAGAGAGAGAGAGCGAGAGAGAGAGAGAGAGACAGAGACAGACAGACAGACAGACAGACAGAGGCAGAGACAGAGACAGAATGAGAAAAAAAAAGTTTACAATTTTGGAGTTTTCATATATATATATATATATATATATATATATATATATATATATATATATATATATATATATATATATATATATATATAATAATATATATATATAAAAATAGTAACTTTCCAAAACTTTACTTAATGAATAATAGGTTAATTTGCATAATGCATTTTAAAATTCTCGTTCCTTTAGTTACCATTTTTCCTTGCGAAGGCAAATGTCCGGGCGACTGTGTGATTCAAGGAGCCCCAGGAAGGCAATAATATAATCAAGTGAAGCGCTGCTGGGAGGGATGTACAAAAGGAGAAAAATGCAAAAGGCAGGAGGTAGTGAGGGAAAGGAGTGTGCAAGGGTAGGGATTAACACGGGTTGGGTAAAAACTGTTTCAGAGTTGGTGCATAGGGTTAGTTTTTGTTAAAATGTCAAAGACTGTGCATCAGTGGTGGGGCTTTCAGCGAGGAGGCTAGAGTGAGTATATTGGGGGCCATGGAGAAGTCCAAAGTGAATTCTGCGTTCCCACTGATAAACAGGACAAACTATTATGAGTTGGTTAACTGACAGTGCTACAGTGCATTCTGGTTATACACATTTTCCATGAAGTGTCTGTAAACGAGGCGAGTGTGGCCCATATGTAAGCAGGAGAGCAGTCTCCCTAACGTGACAGCAGTGGGAAGATAGCCAGAATTCTAAACGAAAACAGTCTGTTGTGGCTAAACTCGGACCAACGTTGATACAAGCGGTTGCGAAATTGACGAGAGATCACTGGAAAATTCTTCGAGTAGACAGCGAGGCTGTTTGATTCTTCGTTGTCTCGAACATAGACGTGCCCAGAGATCCTGCAGAAAACAACTTCACTACGTTTACTAGAAATGTGGCATAACCAAAGTTGCATACAAAGGACAATGGGATGATGGGAGTCGAATTTCTGGATGGCCTGATATGTACTGCGAGAATCTGAAACAACTACGAAGAACGAGATAGACATCGATGCAATGTGTATGATAGACGTGAGAATAGCATATAACTCAACTGTGAGAACACCGGCTGACACTAGTAAATTACTTCGGGTTATTTTGTCAGCAAAAACTTCTGCATATCCAACACCATCAGCGGGGAGGAACAAACATGACCAAACAAGGAGAGAAATAAAAGTAAGATGCAGGTTGAACTTAATGGGGAGGTAAATTAAGTGAAGCTAACAGAGAGTAAATACGGAGAGGAAAGGAGCATAATAAATTTGGGGGGAAAGAGGCGAGGAATAAGCAAATTAGCCTCAGTAATATCCGTTACCGTTCTATTCGTGGAAGGATCGTGAAGGTCGTGAAAGCGGACAAAATAACTAAGACAATGGACAGCGAACCGATCTTTCCAAGCTGGGGCGTCCGCCCCTGGATATAGGCTCTCGACTGGGTCACGTGAGCGTGACCTGCCTTAGGGAGGCAGATGTTCAGGTAAGCACACACACACACACACACACACACACACACACACACACACACACACACAAACTATAGCTGCTTGCATCTTGCTTGCAATAAATGTGCTCTTTTTTTTTTTTTTTTGGTCAGTTATTTTTAAGATCAGTTTGACAAGACACAAATTTCACCGAGATTCGTCTCAATTTTGCCCTAAATTATCATCCATTTTCCACTCAATATTTTAACTTTCTTTTAATTCTTATTATTCACATTCCAATTCATATGTTAAACTTATCTACATCTAGTTACAAGATCTCACATCAAATTTTAAAAAACAGGCATATTTTATTATGGAATTTGGTACACAAGGCTTAAAAATATACATTGATGGTACAGAGATGACGTATACAATACACGAGGTTTGAGGGATACATCTCGGGTTAATGTATTAATGTATATTAATAGAAGTTAATGTATATTTTGGTCACAATATTTGCCTCTGTAAACGTAATCATATAATTCTCTCCGACAAACAATTTATATCAAATAAAAACACCATTTGAACAAAAACTGATTTTTTTATATATATCTTTTGCTCTTTTCACTCATTTTCAAATATATCTTTAATTTTAAGTCCCATCCCAAGCTTTTTGAAGACTCGAATAAACTTAACCCACTCATGCAAATAATTTTCGTATTATTTCTGAGACTGTCATAAAAACATCAAGCTAAATATATAAAGATGTTGGGTCAGAGTCAAGAGAACCATCAGTTATCGTTACCCTCAAGATATTCAGTCTTGGAGAGATAGGTAAGATTCGTCGGGAAATAGGTTAAGTGCTTCCTGACGCCACTGGAACTTTTGGCCATATGACCGAGGCTTTCCACTGGCTTACCCGTCCACCCCATTGAAAATATTAGTTCGATACACCTGAAGAAAAGGGGGGCATAAAATACAGGCACTCACACACACACACACACACACACACACACACACACGGGTGTGTATGTGTGTACAGAATTAGCTAACATCTTCACAAGCGATAAGAAATGAAACAATAAAATACGTTTGATCACACGAGCTGAATTCCTAGGAAGCTAAATACAACACAAGAACTTTTAACCAAAGAAAAAACCTTAAGGCAGTTAGAATCCTAACTTAAGAACGTAGAAGAGGCATTGTAGCCACAACAACCCAGTATTCAATGAACTTAAAAATAAACAATTCACAAGAAACGTCGCAGAGCAAGCTTATACCGGGACAACGATGTTTCGCTCTGTGACTTAACAGAGCTCTGTACAGAGCTTAATGCGAATGTACTTGTTTTTAAGAAAACTACAAGAATAACACGAGTATTGTTGTCATCCTGAGGATGGTCTGGCCACGTCAGTCAATAATCAATTCTTCTTAGTGTTTTCTCATCAGCAGAGCCGCGGGTATGTCTGCCATTATGTCTCCAACTACCTAGTCCTCCTATTTTCCCCCAAAGTAAATAGTCGATTCTGCTATTTTTTTTTATTACGGGTATTCTTTTGCATAATATTTTTTATTAAAAACATGTTCACACACACACACACACACACACACATATATATATATATATATATATATATATATATATATATATATATATATATATATATATATATATATATATAGCAGGATGAATCAAGTGACATCCTTATAGCTTTAACATGAGATTAAACCAATTATTATTATTATTATTATTATTATTATTATTATTATTATTAAAAGAAATAGTCAATGATAAACACACTTTTTTTTTAATTGGCCCTACCCAGCGCCTCCTTGGATCAAACGTGACTACCTCAATCCCCAGAAGTTGTAGGACCTCTATGAGCTTAGCGCCGTTCATAATAATAATAATTATATAAATCATTGTCTTTTTTAAACAATGAATTAAGTTTGTATAAGTTATAATTAATACTGAAAATACATTCCTCATTGTACATTATTCACGATTCAATTTCATTCGTGTCAGTGAATAATTTAGAAAGAGATTAATTTGGTTAATCCAATCAGTGGGATGGATAGAAAATCCGTCGCACTGATGAAAATTGAACTTAAGGATGGAACCCAAATGTTGTTTCCACGATAGCGTAGAAAAGACAGAGGTTGCTGAAGCTTTTATTGGAGAACTTTACTGTGTTTTACCCTGTGTAGAGCTTTACATGTTTCACTGTGTGGAGCTTTACATGTTTCACTGTGTGGAGCTTTACATGTTTCACTGTACAGAGCTTCGCCAATTCGTGAAACTGACCCACAAAGCGAAACGTTCTACAACCTGTGACCCTTTTCCCTTCAGGGTTGTGTCGTCCTGATGCAATATTAATGTTGCTTAATCTTGTACACTTCGGCAATGAAATATGTTATCCGTACTGGGTAACTGTTAGCAAGATTATCTGTAATACCAGCACATTTCTTATACTGATTTTTTTTTACCTGTATCCTTCGTGTTCCTCAGAATACACAAGTCGTTGGCCTGTGAAGGAACGTTACCCAGGCGCTTCGAGCTCTGCCATGAAAACAAGAGAATTATGGCATTTTATATACCAAGACGCTTCGTTCATCGGGGACTTCATCAATTCGTGGCTTTAATTAGGGCATCAGCGGAAAGCACCATCACACTTCATTACATTTGCAATATATATATATATATATATATATATATATATATATATATATATATATATATATATATATATATATATATATATATATATATATATATATATATATATATATATTTCTTCGGGCATTTTCATTGACAGTCTTCCTTGAATTTACCCCCAGTGAAATTCCTGCAACAATTTTACAACGGGAATTATCACGCGAAAACGCTCCCGCATTTTTGTTGAGTGGTTCAAAGGCACGATACTTTTTTCTCCTTCGGCACGGAGAATTTTCAGAGCGGTTTTGTTTGGTTTTCTGGTCCATTTGGTTATCGAGAAGCCTCTCACGTCACATTCGCCAGTGAACCGGAAACGATCGTCCAGGGAAATGGCGACCACCACCAATAACGTCGGCCATAGTCATTTCGATGCTATGTGCTATTATGCTGCCTCTCTTCCTCTAGACTGCCCAAACAGCGTCCGGCGATACTGTTACCTTGGCCTTTGTTTAATGAGAGGTGTTCAAAAGGCGCCGCCGATAGTCCCCGTTCCACCAACGAAACCTCAGTAGCGCCGGCGGCCATGCGGGTCTGGAGACCGGCGTTCCACAAGGCTACCTTTGCCTGGTAGTGTCCTCGACCGTTCACTCCCGACACAACCCACCACTTCACGCGATATATTACGATCGTTTTGCAAGTCGTGGGCCCTGGAGCTACGTCCTCACTCCAGTATCATGAAAGGAGCCAAGAGACGAACGACCTGGAAGCTGTGGTCGAAGCCGTATCTCAACGGCCGCCCGGGCGAAGATTGGAATGCGGTGTGATGAGAGGGTGGCCCCGTGCTCTCTGAATGTCAACACTATCACGTTTGGCAGCCGCACGCAAGTCCCTTACGTGTAGATGTGCCTCCGTAGACACACACACACACACACACACACACACACACACCACACACACACACACACACACACACACACACACACACACACATAGCAGTCTTTCTTACCCAGTTCGTGTCCAAACACACCAACATTTCCGTGACGAGCATGAAGTGTTGTGTGGGGTGTTACACCTCACAGATTATTATAATTATTATTATTATTATTATTACTTTACAACATTCGAATAGAAGCGCAAAACCCGTAGAGAGCATACCTCTCCAGAGGAACGGAAGGTAATCAATTTTTATCCAAAGACGGGAATAATAGCGCCCGATTAATTATTTGGATGAGGAGTTCTTCACCTGGAATCTCTCAGCAGAAACAGGTACTCTCCTGGACACATTACAGAGCAGCCACAGTCACAGCTGTGTCGAAAATAACTCTTACTACTTATATCTAAAACTCTTGAAGGATACGAGAGGGAATGGGGGAAGAGAGCGATGCTATGACACCGATAAAAAGGTCTTGATCCCTTTCCTTTCCTAGCATCAAACCCAAGTACTGTATGACCCATAGTGGTTTAGAACTTACTCAAGAATACATAAAAGTTAATAATAATAATAATAATAATAATAATAATAATAATAATAATAATAATAATAATAATAATAATGTGTCCAATGGGAGAGAGAATTTTTTTAATTTCTAGCTCAAAATGGGACTTTAAACTTATCGTTGGTGAGACTAGGTCTCGATGAGGTGGAATAGGAAGGAGAAAGAGGTGGAGGAGGAGGTTGGCTGGGGAGTGGGAGGTAGGGGAAGGGGGAATAGGAGGCGAAGGGAGGAGGAGTCGTGGAAGGAAAGGCGGAGACTGTGAAAGGAGAGACTGTTTGGGGAGAGACGGAGGGGAAAGCTATGGGAGGAGACTGTGAGAGGGGAAAGCTATGCTAGGAGACTGTGGGAGGGGAAAGCTAAAAGAAGAGGAGACTGTGGGAGGGAAAAGCTATGGGAGGAGGAGACTGTGGGAGGGGAAAGCTATGAGAGGAGGAGACTGTGGGAGGGAAAGCTATGAGAGGAGGAGACTGTGGAAAGGGAAAAAATCTATGGAAGGAGACTGTGGGAGGGGAAACCTATGGGAGGAGGAGACTGTGGGAGGGGAAACCTATGGGAGGAGGAGACTGTGGGAGGGGAAACCTATGGGAGGAGGAGACTGTGGGAGGGGAAACCTATGGGAGGAGGAGACTGTGGAGGAAGATGTCAGGGAAAGGTTGGTGTGAGAAAGAAGGGAAGAAGCAGAGTGATCGATACAGACATGTCATCAACAACACAGCTCACTCCAAACACCAGCTGGGTTGTGGTATCCACCACAACCCAGCTGATCAGGAATTGCTTTGAGGAATATGTTGAGTTTCCTCTTGAAGACAGCTCAAGGTATGTTGGTAATCCCTCTTAAGCATGTGTCGTGGTCCCTTAACATTTATTATATATATATATATATATATATATATATATATATATATATATATATATATATATATATATATATATATATATATATATGTCGTGCCGATTAGGTAGTTCAGTTCAGACTCCCAGGTAAGGACCCACTAGGGGCGAGGGGAAGCGGGGACAGAAGAAGAACAGCCGGTGAGAGGAAGAGCCGAAGGAGAAGAGAAAGAGTCAGGACTAAACCCAACAGTCTAACTACTGTATTATAGATTAGGTAAAACTTGCGATTTTGGCTTAAATAGCAACGATCGTCTTGCCATATAAGACAAGTGAAAATTTGTGTATGCAATAATTTCGCCAAAATCATTCTGAACATAACGAAAAAAATATATTTCATTGTGTTTGTTTATTATTAAATTATTGTTAACGTATCTAAAATATATTTAGTTGGGTTAGGCTAAATTAAATTGCGCTTGTTGTAATAAGGTTAGGTAGGTTTTCAAAGTTTCTTTTGGTACAAAATTATAAATTCTTACATTAACATAAATGAAAAAAATATATCTTTAAACGTATAAGAGAAAATTTTAGAAAGGACTTAATTTTAGATGAGTTCTTGCTAATTGACCAGTTTTACCTAATCGGCACGACATATATAGTGTGTGTGTGTGTGTGTGTGTGTGTGTGTGTGTGTGTGTGTGTGTTAGTTACCATTTAATTAGACACTAGGCCTGTTGTATGTATGTGTGTGTGTGTGTAAGGAAACATTTCGAAATGTTTCTGCCCCACCGGGAATTGAACCCGGCCCCTCCGTGCGTGAAGCAAGAGCTTTACCCACTATGCCACCGGGGGCGTGTGTGTGTGTGTGTGTGTGTGTGTGTGTGTGTGTGTGTGTGTGTGTGTTGTCAGCAAAATAGCTGGATATATATTTATAATACACAGCAGCAACAAAAAGTTCTGCAGGTCGTAGAACAATAAGCAAATATAAAGAGCGGTGGCTACCTTGACCCAGGACGACCCCGTCCACCACTCCTGACTCCTCAGGTCAAGCTATGTCAGACTTCCAGCTGCGCCGATATGCAATAACATATTATTTTCCTGTGTCAGCCACAAACCTAACATGTAAAAGAATATTAAATGTGTGTGTGTGTGTGTGTGTGTGTGTGTGTGTGTGTGTGTGTATGTGTGTGTGTGTGTGTGTGTGTATGTGTGTGTGTGTGTGTGTGTGTGTGTGTGTGTGTGTGTGTGTGTGTGTGTACTTACCAATTTGTACTCGTCTGTTTGTGGTTGCAGAGTTCAGGTCTCAGTTCCTGGCCCTGTCTCATAAATTGGCCACTACTGGGTTCACTCCCTTATGGCTACAGGAGCCCTTTCATACCTATGCTTAAAGCTGTGCATAGATCATGCCTCTTTCTCTATTTTTTTTACTAATCTCGCCTATACTTCATGAAATGTTTTTTTTAAGTCTACGAAGATGCAATCCGCCAAATCCTGCCCTCTAGTTTTATCTATGTAACTCTGTAATAGAGGTCTATCCCTAAATTCATACTGAATTCATACTTTTTGACAGTATACATGTAAATCAGTGTCGCTTGTCTGTCTCCCTTTTCATGTATGGGGGCCACATTAGCCTTTTTTTTCCAATTTGCTGGCGGCTGCCCTGATTGAAAAGACTGAATTAAGACCTTTGCTATTGGAACATACAGTTGGTCTGCTGCTTCTTACAGCACTCACGGAGATGCTGTCTGGTTCCACTGCTGTTATTACATCAAGCTCTTTTAGAAGTCTCGTCAACAAGTGTTTTCTAACATCTGTTGATCTGTTCTGACTACTGGGCCTTCCGCTAGCTATCCACTTCCTTCCTTCTTACGTACCGGCTCCTTTACCTTCGTGTGTCCCTAGTTAATGCTTTAGTTCGGACCGAAACGTCGTCATAAGTTTCTTTCTCTTATGTGTGGGTTATTTGTGTACATTTCCTTGAATCGTTTCTTAAGCACTGTTTAAACTTGTGTCATTCTTCATCTTCCTCTTCTTATGGATTATGTATCACTGCCAATATTATTTTCGCCTCTCTGGACACTACAGTATCTGCTATATAATCTCTAACATCTCGCTACAAGGCACCACCTTCCTTAAAGGGGCATACTGCTATAGATTTTTCGAACGTAACGTTAACTCCCAGAGTAGATATTATGTATAGCATCAGCAACTGAGGTGTCGTGGCTCCATGTCTAAACGGGAAAAGTTAAATCTAGTGATCTCAATGTCGTTCCAATATTTTTTTTTTTACCGATAAGCATGTATTAGATGGTGAATAAGAAACACATAGTTTATTATTCAGTGATGTTTCGCTATGTTTAAATATCTTTGATTCACTCATTTCATACCCATTTCTCTTTTTTTCACGAACAATTTGCAAAATCCACTCCGGAAAACTCTGGGCCACAAACAATTTTGCTTCCGCAAAATTTTAGCGAAGGAAAACCTCTCTCGTTACTACAACCATCGTTGTTCGTATTAACCAAACAACAACCGGAATCTCATCACTAGAAGCTAAAAAAAAACTTATCGCAAGACAAAAAAAAAGAAGAAAAGGGCAAAAACATCTTACTAGCTATTTCCAGAAGGGTTATTCCAGAGTCAGGGGCAATGGGAGAGTAACCCTTAGCGGCGCCCTTGAAACTGATGCTCTTAAGATACAGCGTATGCATAGAGCAGAGGCAGCGAGGAGGTACCACCGCACTCCACCATGAAGACTAAGAACTGGGTGGTGTTTCTGTCCACGTCAACTTAGCCACTGAGAGCCTCGCCTGATTTAGGAGTGTTGTGTGCTAAGGGCTCTTTTTTTTTATCCGCTCTCTACCTTGTTGAGGGTCTGAGGGAGGAGGATGGCAGGCTGGTGGCGTTTTGGGCGAGGGTGGCAGGCTAGTGGCGTCTTGGGCGAGGGTGGCAGGATAGCGCCATCTTGGGCAAAGGTTGTAGGCAGGCAATTTGGCGGAGGGTGGCAGGCAGGTAGGCGCCTAGAGCGAGGAGTGGCAGAAAAGCATCCTGGGCGAGGGTGGCTGGGAGGAAAGCATCTTAGTTGAGGGTAGATGTGAATGCTGGAGCCCGGCCCGGGGTTGTCATCCAGTCGTCGTGAATACCCTGCTGTGGCTGCCTCCATTGTGGTGGCTGCCCACCTCCACCAACCACATACACCCAGGAGCTAATTATGTTGCTGGAGGGCGCGTTGCTTGCATCATGCAGCTGCAGGACGCAATCATACAACCTGGAGTCTTGCAGCTCTTCCATCTGCCAGCATCATACCTCTTAAATGTCGTTTTAACTAACATTAAAACTAGCACAGACGAGACCAACACTGCCACCACCACAAGCAAGACTTAACACTCACTAATACTTACACTGACAACTATTGCCGCTACTCACCACCACAATCGTCTACCTGAACCATCACTAACATCATTCTTCACCAACCACAGCCACCCAACCAGCCCACAACAGCTCCCTCTCTCTCTCTCTCTCCTCACAGAATCCATCGAAGAACATTACTGTGTGGTGATCCTTTATTTTTTTTTAAATGGGGTATTGTAAACGTAACTTCATTAAGCAGTGGATGTTTAACCAGTGACTGGGTCATCTCATGAAGACATGAGAACATAAGGAGGAGCACTGCAGCAGGCCTACTGGCCCATACTAGGCACGTCCTTCTAAAACTCAAACCCTCTTGCTCTTTCCTATTTCTTCTTTCAGGTGTTTTGACTACTAGAAATTATTTACCCAATCTTTCGATAAATTGCATACTACCCGTCAAGAATACTTTAATCCCTAAAATGCGAACTAAAGTAGACTGTCAGTGTAAACACACTGATACAGCATACAGTCTGCACTTGATCAACCATGTCAAAAGCTGGAAAAAAAATGCACAGGTTTGTAACGAGACTAGCTCCAGAGTTATGGGGCATGAGCAAAGATTCAAAGGTTTAAAACTGATGACAGCAGGACCAGAGGAGACATGATAACGACATACAAAATACTCAGAGGTATCGACAGAGTGGACAGGGTCAAGCTGCTCGAGAGGAGGGAATCACGCACAAGAGGGTACAAATGGAAATAAAAAACCACATATGAGTCACAGGGATATCAAACTAGACAAGGAAGAAATGCATATTACACTGCTTTAGGGAGAGGTATAGCAAGGCTTAGAAAACTAGGGGGGGGGAGGAAGTGAACCTAGTTGAAGCCAGTTAAGAGGCAGGGCCAAGAGCTGAAACTCGATTTCTGCAACAACAACTAGATGAGTACTGTAGCTTCTCAGACGCCGTTCGGTAAGCTCTTGATCCAAGTAAATGAAACTACCTTCCCCTTCCTAAGATCGAACCTGATTGCCTCCCATTTCCAAGTCACTGCATGACCTCTACTGGTTTAGCACTTCCCATGAATGCAAAAATAATAATAATAATAATGATAATAATAATAATGAAGACAGACAACGGTGCCATGTTTCCTGACGAACCAATCATTAACATCCACACCATCAACTAGCCAACAACACCCTCAACATCCACTAACACTTCTTTTGGCCCCAGCACAATACACTCTCAACCATCCCAACAACTATGTGTCCCACTACAACTCTCCACCAACCCCATCACCACCCAGATACTACTGCACTAACCCCACTACTATTTAACCATCACCCATCAACCACTACTCTCACCACCACTACTAAACCAATCCTACCACGTCATCCTTCCCCACCCTCCTACACCTCTACAACACAACCTTTCATCCACTACACCTCCATCGTCTCCTTACGCACCCATCCCACAGACCTACACACTTACAACTCCACCACCTCATACCCCCAACACCGTGCTACACCCCCACTCCTGCCCCAGTGAGTGTAACACAATCCTGGGCAGGGCCTGGAGATTAGCCGTGCCCGTGGCCACTACAGCAGCAGGAGTGGACGCGGCGGTTTTAAAGGTTGACGTAATACCTGTGTCAACAGAGGTAATGGGTGGAGGGCAAACACTGCCACTACTGGAGGGCCCGCTGGGGCACTGGGCGGACTGGGGAAGCAGTGAGTGGGAGGACTGGGCAAGTAGTGAGTGGGCGGGCTTGGGACGTAGTGAGTGGGCGGATTGGGGGGAAGAGGACGAGTGGGATTAAATTTAGATTTTGTAGTCGAAGCGGCTAGTGTGTTATGCAACCCACATTCATCTTGTGGAGGATAGCTCAAGAAAATTGGTTAAATCATCAGTATGCTGGTGCCCTATTTAAATGATAGTTACGTAGTAGGAACTATAGCTGCGTTTCCCTGTCATATTCCAATACACAGGATAAGCGGGCTGTCTGCTGGGTGAGGTGAGAGGGCCGGCTGTGAGAGGGCTGAGGGAGGCCAAAGGGATGAATGATGAGGGATATGTGAGAGGTGATTAGAAGAGTAAGTGGTGGGAAGTGGTTAGAGCTGCAGCTGCTCTTTTGGCCACTTTCCCCAGATACGAATAAAGAGAACTATTTAGAGTTAGGAATTATAGGAACCATGCGGAGTTAGAGACGAGAATTAGCACAATTCTACCTTACAAAATGATCCGTTTACCAGCCTAATGACCCCAATGCTTACTTATGACAGCGTGATTCATTATTATTATTAGTTTCATGGGGAAGCGTTAAACTCTTAGGGGGCCATGAGGCACTTGGGGGAACTGGGTGGGTAATCTCGTTTGATTAGAGGAATGGGAGCGTAGCTGTAATTCCTTGGATCTCGCAGACATACTTAGCATCAAGGCACAACCTTGAAGGGAGATTCCTTGATAATTACAGATTCTTTCATTAATGAATGCATTCGACACTCTTAATAATATGAAAGAAGCAAAACAGAGGGACATTAATAAGTTTGATTAGCTAGCCAAAGAAAGAACTTTGGAGAAGGCCTTGTAGGTATGCAGTTAATAATCCTGAGTAGATCTTTAACTCACTACGATAACCTGGACATAGATAAAACACATTTACGGAGCAACTGGCATTGTAAACAGACTGGCTGGCGTTGTAGTAGCAGCAGCAGCCAGGTTTTTAGACTTGGTTACAAGCCCATCTGTCAGTTTGGTATACGTATACACAGAAGGGATGGAAGAGTTAAAATAAATGTGAGGTGTGTTCGCTTTATTGAACACTACGTCCTTCACTGTCCGCTTATGCCCATCGTGAACGTTTAGAAACCAATGCTCACACCTGCACACGGACCGACCATTACCCCACGCACTAACATTCAGACCGGTCCGAGACCAACAACACGCGGCGGGCATATGGACCGACCAGACCCCGCACAACCAACATTAGAACGAGCGCAAACTCACTCTTACTTACCCTCAAACCCACTTTATTTACCTTAGGTTTTAACCCAGCAAACAGTCCGACCTGACGATTAGGGTAACCCGAAAGGTAATCCGATCGTTCATGTCCAACAGATGTCTCTCGCTCGGCCCTGTTAACGTAATCGATCGAGAGTACAGTCGCTGTGGTGAGAACAATTCCTTATGGAGGATTATTTGATGCCGTGGTTAGCTACCACTGCTTCAGAGCAGCGAGGTGATAGGGTAATCTGGCTCCTGGATTACATACGGAGGTGATTATACTAAGCGAGATGAAGCACGTACCACGGGCAGAGTTATACACCCTGGGGCTCATGGGATCTTGGGTTACCTATGGTATGCCCTTTTTGAGGTATGATTTTTTTTTAATTATCAATTCTGCGGTTGTTGTTTTTTTTGCCACACCGGCCGCCTCCCACCGAGGTAGGGTGACCCGAAAAAGAAATCAGACTCAGTCGCTGTCTTGCCAGAAGTGTGCAGATGTCACAGTTTAAACGACCCTCTTAACTACAACATTCCAATATATTCACTTTCCATCTCCAGGACTCCGGCTAGTCGGTTTCCCGAATCCTTTTGTACGTTACTTTACACTCCATAAAAGGCCACATGTCTTCACTCATTATATATTTAAAGTACATTTACGGAGCAACTAGGAATGTAAACAGATTGACTGATGTTGCAGTAGCCAGGCTCAGGCATAGTTGCAAGAATGTTGGCAGGTTGGTATAGCATATACAATCAATAACAGACTAAATGCAAAGTATTGTGGTCAGCCTTATGGTTATTTTCTTGAACCCTATATGCTTGATTGTCCACTTATTGAAGAATATAGAGGTAAATAGTATAATAATCTTTGTGAAGTATCAAAGTACCACATTAATGAAAATAAGATACCAGACATATTGACCCAAAATCCTAAATTTGCTTGTGAGAGATGAAATATAAATTGTAAATATATATACAGTTACCAGATGTACTCCTGTAACCTTTTTTTGGAGCCTAGTTCCAAGGCCTTTCGGGTTTCCATATGTTCTTTCGCTACCCTCCACAGGATGGATATGAGTTGCACATAAAAACTAGCCACTTCGGAGGCAAAATCTATATCTACATCGTATCTAACACGCTCACACAAGCTTGCTACTACCTGCTGGATGACGTCACAGCCTCCTCCATCCTCTCCCTTTCTCTTTATCTCTCCAACTCTTTTTGTGACTGTCAGAATGATGGTTTGACAACTACCCAAGTCCATCGGTGGCTTAATTGCAATTAATATAATTGCTGATCACCTTTTCTTGGGCATGGGTTGAACACTACATTGGTTCACACACACTATATCAAACTAATAAAGAAACGCTGCAAAATAAATGGGCAAATTCTACCTATTTTTTTTTACTGCCACTTTCATTTGCTCCCCAGGCTCTCTTAATCTCTCCTAAATTACGTGATTGTTATAAAGGTGATGATGAAGGTTTAGAAAGAGGACAGGACTGAAGGGGATATTCCCCCTCCTCTTCCTTTCTCAACATCCCCACCCTCTCTTCCCCCACAAAAAAAAAAAAGGATGAGCGTGATGCATGAAGGGCGGCCCAGAGCGTGATGGAGTCCCTCATGAACCATTCATTTTTTACCAGCTGATTGAGCGGAGTGATCGGAGCAGCGAGCTTGCTGTCACTGCCAACACCGGACCCTAACAACACTCAAACTTTACTCCAATGTCTGACCTTTTGTGGGTATTTATCTAACTGAGTTTGTGGGTCTTGATCGCCAGCTCTTGAGCCCACCTCCTTAACTTTCGGTTAGTTGATGTGATGTATTACTGTCGTATCTGCTTCTGAAGCATCCACTGTGAACCTCGCCAGTTCCTTCTGCTTTGTTACCATTTTAACTTTGTGGGTTGAACTGATTAGCCACTGCTTGGCGAAACGTCTTCAAATAAACCAACCCAGGTGTTTCGTGTAACCCAGATGTTTCATGTTTCTATTTCCTCATCGTTTCTGTGACTCACCCCCATGCTAAGACTCAGTGTGTGTGTGTGTGTGTGTGTGTGTGTGTGTGTGTGTGTGTCTGCACTCGTCGTGGTTCATCTCACAGTAAACAGTCTGTCTTTGTTCCACCTTGTCCTCTCGAGTATTTTGTCTGTCGTGATCTTATCTCCGCTTGTTCTCTGTCCTTCCAGCGTCGTCAGGTCTCGTTCACTGAGTGTTTCTTCTTCTGTTTCTCAGTCTAGTGGAAGACCTTTGGAGATTTTTTTCTATTTTGTGTTTATTTATTCTTCTTTACGTACGTTGTGTATAGCAACACTGAATGATTCCTTGTTTAGGTTCTTAAAAGGTTTCTGAAGATGGTTCTTACATGTCTCAGTGAGGAATACCGACAGCACAGCCGTGGCTTGTAAAAACTCACCTGTGGGCAAAACGTGCAAATAAAGGCTTGCATTTTTTAACTTTTTGCTACCATATGTGTCGATAATATTCACACACGCGCGCGTGTGTGTATGCGTGTGTGTGTGTCTTCTTCCATGATAGACTGTGCTTGATGTTTACTTTTGTAATAATGTTGGTAGAATTACCGACAATATGTTACGTAAAAGGACACAAGTGCAACTAATGCCTCATTTTTATTGTGGCCGCAATAAAAATGTGGTATTAGTTGCACTTGTGTTCCTTTACCTAACTTGTTTACATCTGTTTCTTCAAGACTTGTTAAGGGCGAGACGTACGTCTCCCACGTAACATGATTGCTTTTCGACGTTTCTCCTCTCATTTTCAATACAATACATCCACTGGACTTGATGTAGAGAAACTGCTCTCTAGACCATTCCTCCTCTCTCTCCACATCTCCCCTTCGTACTTTTCCTCTCTTTGTATTTTGTTTGCTTTTGCGTATTGTGTGAACATTGAAAGGCACGATTCAATACGCCCTGGTGGGTGGCTTCCGTGTACCAGGAATATTAGTGGTTCCATTGCAGAACCTTGTGGGACTCCCAGCTGGTCACATGCACCAGTCCTGATACTTGTCTCTTTCCCTTGTTTTCTGAAGAAATGATACGTTGGAGAACGAACTTCAATCAGGACAGCAGCGTTTCACTGAGTGTAGAGCGTTAACAAGTGACTTCTTGTTGACGATATGCCATTTAGATACACTGTTTTCTGTCATGCAGGTGCCTCTTTACCCATTCCTGTAGCCTACCCGGAGCTCTCGGCTACTTTTCTCAATTGTGTATAAGCTTCTGAGCGGAACTATATTAATTACGTTCTTAGATTATGGGAATGTGCAGTTGCTTATCATTTTCTATCGTTCCTAATCTCTTTGAGTCTGTGGTAGGATTTTGTTAGGTTTGTGAGGCCCAACAACCCATTTCTGGTCCCACATTCACCTATTTGTGGACGCAGGATTCGAGTATCGGCTTCTGGTCACCGCCTCTTAACTTTCCGGTAACGGGTTCAGTCCTTAGAGGTAGTATTATACTAGTTCATCAAACTGTGTATAAAGGCTGTTTCAAGTCCCTTCTCCGTCCTGAGGCTGTGCATGTGTTTGTGTGTTGTGTGTGTGTGTGTGTGTGTGTGTGTGTGTGTGTGTTGCACTAACGAGGAGCACACCTATACATTAACGAGAGACTGGCGAGATTAACGAGCGTGTGGGTTAACTAAGGGTGTCATCCTCTTCTAATGTAAAAATGAAAATCAACGTGCATTTTTATAAAAAAAAACAGGCGCTTGGAAGACTAATTGATCATGAAATGTATATTTTGCGAAATGAGAATTGCTAATATATTCACAGACAGGAAGAGCAGGAGGAAATGGTGTGAAAATACAATGCTCTGAATTACAGGTGAGAGGAAGTCATTTCTCACTAAACAAAATATTTCTTATGGTCTCAAACTCTTAAAATATGAAGATTTATGTTTATATTCAAGACATAATTTTCGTTTTGCACTATCAGCCGTTATCAGCAAACGAGTTGATGCATTTACCAAATTATTTACATTAAACCGTCATTTAGTATAATCTGACAGCCGGGTCGGGCAAGTGCTGCGAGCAGTAAATTACCTCAAGGATCTTAACACTTCCTTAAGTATATCCTTACTTCAGGTCGAGCAAATCATCTCCGCACCAAATCATAGCCTTCAGGGGCTACCAAAGGTATGTTCTAATAACCGGAACAGGTAATCTCTCAGCTAAAATTACACACATTACGCCTTTGCAAAGGAGTATCCCTATAACCGGCACAGATGATCTGGCTCCAAATCACTCCTATTTAACCAGCCAAGATAATATATTATATAAGCGGAGCGGAGGACGCTGGTCCACGGTAAATCATACAGAGTTTCTCACCCTAGCTATCCGTGTGATCGGGCAGGAAGAGCCTGGGCATCAACCTGTCGATACCCTCACACCGATACCATCAACACCCCGGGGTCGTACCCGAGCAAGAGATGACCAGCGACGCCACAGAGGTATCCAAAGCCAGCGTCAATGGATGAAAGCCATTCTCGGAGACGGAAAGCCAGTCTCTTAACACAGAAAGTTAGTCTAGAAAACAGCAAGCCAATTTCAAAGAATGCAGTTCCCAATATCGTGGCTGGAACAATTCGCATAAACTGGAAAGGAAACCACACGACCTTTCGGTTCCAGCTGGCCCATTAAGGGACAATAATAAGCCAGGAGAAACAAACATTAGCTAGTTTTTTCTCCAATTTGTGCCTCAATGTTGAGAAGCCAGTCTGGCCCTCACACAAGAAAGCACACACGCGACCACACCACCAGGGTGGAGTAAGCTGTCTAAGAGGGCAATCTATGAAATCATACACACAGGTTTAACCATTGAACTATAAATCTTTGCCACACTCTGGACTACATTTATCTTACATTGTTTTACATTGAGCTCTGTGTTATTTTCATCTTTCCTAACTTTACGGAGGAGAAGAAAGTAAACAATGAAAAGAGGTGGGCTGGATGTAGTGAGGTTGCTAGTGGTATTTATGGTAGGAAACAAGGAGGGAGGGAGGGAGGGAGGGAGGGAGGATGGGCGTAGTGAGGATCTCAGTGGTAATGTCAGCGGCGGCAGACCGATCCCAGACTGAGGGAAGTGTCGATCTGCTGGGCTGATAAGCAGCGCCCACGACCAGGTAGTAGGAGGTGAGAACAATAAGAACCACAGGTCAGTTGTCCATCTCTCCCTGGAAGAACTCGTCACATAGCTCCTAGGGATGGATGCCAGGTCTCTCATCACGTGTGGCTTATGCACCTGACGCCCGTGCATTCCCTGGTAATCGAGGGAAGATATAGCTCCAGCTCCTGAGCCAGTCTTTCGGCTGCTTGTGACCCACTTCACTGGTTACCTGATTCCATAAGCCTGTCGTGCCTATTTTTTAAAGCTGTGTATGGTCTTTGCTTCCATCATCTCGTGTGTGTGTGGAGGGTATGTGTGTGTGTGTGTGTGTGTGTGTGGAGGGTATGTGTGTGTGTGGGGGGGTATGTGTGTGTGTGTGTGTGTGTGTGTGTGTGGAGGGTGTGTGTGTGTGGAGGGTATGTATGTGTGTGTGTGTGTGGAGGGTGTGTGTGTGTGTGTGTGGAGGTTAGTTAGTTACCATTTTGTCTAGGCACATGTCGATTGACACTAGGCCTGTTGTAGTACTGTGTGTGTGATGTAGGAAACACTTGAAATGTTTCCGCCCGCCGAATAGAACCCGCCTCTGTGCGTGAAGCGGCTTACCACAAGCCGTGTGTGTGTGTGTGTGGAGGGTATGTGTGTGTGTGGGTGGGGAGGGTATGTGTGTGTGTTATCGGTGTAATTGTTTATCCGTGTATGTTTGTTTATGTCTCTGTTAGTGTGTTCGTCCGTTCCATATCTCAGCAAGTTCCGGTGGCTGAGTCAGCAGCAACACGGTCAATATGCAACACCTTACTGATCACAAATAATATTTGAAGCATGACCTGCCTCTCTGCTTGCTTGCCTGCCTGCCTGCCTGCCCCTCTCTATCTCTCTGAGACTTTCGCTAAATACTTCGCACGGTGTTCACGATCTCTGGTCAAACACACTCTTGGTGCAAGACTTTTCATCGTCAAATACTTGTCTTGATCGTGGCATCTTTATCCAAATACTGCTCGAGTGCTGGTCCTTGTCTTAAATAATGTCTTCGACTTAAGACCTTTAACCAAATACTTCTACTCCAGCCACAGCTACTTTTTCCTCCTCCTCTAAAACTCTCAATGGTACTTTGTGACCCAACTCTTGCTAGCAGAGGCCCCTGGGTATTTTTTTCTTTACAAGGGCCCCCCAGAGCTTTTTTTAATCTTACAAGGACCGCCCTCAGTCCCCAGGGTAGCTAGATCAGCCAGGCTATGATGGATATGTAGGCTAGAGAGCAGTCAGAAGCAAGAGAGCCAGGTCGACCAGATAGTATGGAGCCTGGCCTCAGGCCGGGCCGCGGGAGTAGGAAAACTCCCGAAACTGGTCACAGGTAAATCAGTTAAAAGTCATCCCCCCCACGTTTTCCTTACAAGGCGGACTTTGGGAAGGAGGGGGAGGGGGTAGTTTACAACAATGAACCCTCGGGGTAGTTTTTTTTTTTTCACTACAAGGGGTGCCCACTGGTGACCTCGGTGGTGGAGGCGGTGACGAAAGTAGCAGCGGCGGGGGCGGGGTGGCGGTGGCGGGGGCGGAGGGGCGACGGTGGTGGGGATTGTGCCTTACTCGTATGCACACCTCTGTCGCTTCTTATTTTTTCCTTCTATTCCCCCCCCCATTTTCCATCCACTCTTCCTCCATCTCCCATCCATTCTCCCCACCTCCCAGCATCCACCTCATCTTTCACCCATCCACCCCTCCCACTTCCCTATACCCATCCCCCATCTTCCACCTACCAGCCCTCAGCCACCTCTCTCACATGTACACTCTCACCGCATGTACACTGCAAGATGTACACGCCTCATGTACACTGCAAAATGTACACACCTCATGTACACTGCAAGATGTACACACCTCATGTACACTGCAAGATGTACACACCTCATATACACTGTAAGATGTACACACCTCATGTACACTGCAAGATGTACACACCTCATATACACTGTAAGATGTACACACCTCATGTACACTCCAAGAGGTACACACACACACCTCAAGTACACTTTAAGAGGTACATACACACACACCTTATGTACACTTACGTACTGTGCCCTCCTCTAGTGTGAGTGGAGAGCCAGAAGATAGACTTCCATCTTGATTGCCTGATTAACCAGGCTGTTGCTGCCAGTGGCTTCCAGGTCACTGGCAGCGACATCATAACCTGGCACTTGCTGCAACAAGTAGTCCACTTTCCTCCTGGATGTATAAAAGAGTTACATATATATCTACCTGCCTACCTACACACCTATCCACTTGCCTATTTACCTGCCTATCTACCTACCTGCCAATCTGGCTACCTGCCCCTGCCTACCTACACACCTATCCACTTGCCTATTTACCTGCCTATCTACCTACCTGCCAATCTGGCTACCTGCCTACCTACACACCTATCCACTTTCCTGCCTACTTACCTGGCTACCTACCTACCTACCTACCTGAAGAATCGTCTCTCCCTAAGGAAACAAGGTAATATTAGCTGGCCGATCAAGGAAACGATTTACAAAGAGTTTCAAGGCATAGTGGAAGACAATGAACTGCCCACGAAGGCTGAACTAGGTGGGTAGATAGAGGAATGGGTCAGTGGGAAGGTAGGCGTGTAGGTAAGCCGATACAGAAGAAGCAGCCACATAGGAAGATAGGAATAAAGTGTGCAGCTTATTTAACTGACTAGGAACAGTGAAGGGATGGGTAATAGGTGAAAGGGAGGGGTGAAGATGGGTAGGGCATAGTACTAGGTGACAGGGGTGAGGGATAGGTAAGAGAAAAGGGATGGAAAGGAGAATAAATGGGAGATAGGTAAAGAGGGTAAGGGGGAAAGGTACGAGGAAGGGAAGGGTCAAATAGGGATGGAAAGAGGTGAGGGAATAAGAGGGAGCAGATAGGTGGGATGGGAATGTTAAATAGTGGAAGAACCAAGTAGGTTTAGGGGGCCAGGTGAGGGTGTGAAGGGTTAAGGGGAAGGGGAAGGGGGATAGAGAGCTAAGGGGAGAGGAGGGAATAGGTGAGTGGGACGGGGATAGCGAGGGTAGCGCGTCATCCGATATCTTCACGACAATATTGACACAGCCCACACACACACCCACTGACACTTGCATCCGCCCACCCGCCCACATGCCGCCCACACCTCCACCCGCCCAAATGCCATCCCCTCGCTCCCTCCACGACCCGCCCACTTCAATTAAGACCTCCACTAACTCGCAGTTAGCCTTCAAAGTCAAACCTAAACCATACTTAAACCAGCATCACCACCACGAGGCTGCCTTCAGGTTTAATAACAAAAGCTAATCAATTAAGCCAAACCTCAAATCGGTATTAAACCCAACGTTAAAACTGAACTCGGAAAAAGTAAAACAGGCTTACTGGGAGCTGCAACTAGGAGGGTGGAAGTTGCAACTAGTAGGGTGGAAAATGCAACTAGGTGAGAGGAAGTTGCAACTAGGAGTGTAGAAGTTGCAACTAGGAGGGTGGAAACTGCAACTAGGAGGGTGGGAGTCGCAACTAGGAGAGTGGAAGTTGCAACTAGGAAGGTGGGAGCTGCAACTAGGAGGGTGGGAGTTGCAACTGGGTGGGTAGGTGGTCAACAGAGTGTGGTCAGAGACCAACTCTGGCTGGCTGTGCTGAAATCGAATCCCAGTTCATCTGGAGTTTCTGGGACCACCTCAAGTGGGGGCGGTGGAAGAGCGTCTGCTTCACCTGGACCACGAACGGTACACCATGAACGGTACACCACGAACGGTACACCACGAACGGTACACCACGAACGGTACACCGTACCTGGAGCTGAAACATGGGCTCTCCCAGGCAAATAAATAAACTACACGAAGCGAAACGTTATCTCGGTAAAAACCTGCAAACGTTTCTCCCCAGGTCTCGGCAGTATGGAATTTATACCCGAGGAGGTGACTGTTGAAATTGATTTAATAAGATTTCGGCTCAATGATGTACACTTTCTTGAGCAATAGCAAGCACATCTTTCTTCAAATAAAGTTTAAACTCGATCTAAACACATGTTTGACATTGTTTCGTTTTTCTTGCCAGGCAAAGAAGGGGTGACAGCTGAATGTTTAATGGAAATAGTGAGGCTGATGTTTAAGGGAGGACGATGTTTAAGGAAACTAGTGACACGTTTAAAGAGTCTAATTAAACGATGTTTAAGGGAGCTAGCGAAGACGATGCTTATAGTAACTAGTAAAGGCGATGTTTAGTGGAGAGGGCAAGAATAAAAGAGGGAAAATGTGTGTAGGGAAATGAAGGATAGAGGGAAGATAAGTGTGGAATAAACAAGGAGGGAGGAAACACGAAGTTACGGAAAAAATGAGAGAAAACATGATAGTGGAGTGGGAACGAGAAGGAAAGATTGAGTGGGGAATACAGAAGAGAGGGACAGAAGTTGAGAGTTGATGGGGAAGGGGATAATAGATAGTGTGAAGGATTAAACAGAAGGAAGAGTGGGGAAGGCAGGTGGTGGCACAGGTGGGAGCAGTGTCAGATAGGTAGTGGCCTCGTGAGGCAGGTGGTGTCAGCAGCGTGAGGCAGGTGGTGGCAGTGTGAGGCAGGTGGTGGCAGCGTGAAGTAGGTGGTGGCAACGTGGTGAGAAGCAGGTGGTGTCAGCAGCGTGATAGACGATGCGGTCAGCAAAGAAGAGATGTTTGCTGAGGAATTACCCAGGGCGCCGCCCGGGCCACCGGGCCACGCTGAGGTGAGAGAGACACACGTCCTGGCTGAGTGAAGACTGGCCAAGAACAGCAAGGTGGGAAGGAGGAAGAAGAGGAGGAACAGGCAGAGGAAAGGAGATGGAGAGAAATATAAACAGATAGGAATGGATGTGTGTGTGTGTGTGGAAAAAGTACTTCCCAACATTCCTATAGTTCATTTCCGTCTCTTTCCTGGCTCCTCACATCTCAGCCAATCTCTTCTCACTCTACCTAGTCCCAGTAGATTTTGTATGTCAAGAATAAGTCTCCTTCTGGTCCTCCTGTCTTCTAGGGTTGTCAGTGCTCCTAAAGTGGCTGCTCAGTGCCAAGCCTCCTTTAACAGGACGAATCACCAACCTTGGGATCTTTCATGTTTCTTCCGTACTTCATCAGGTGCTGCCTTGGTGCCAGCAACGCATTCTCAAATGCAGATCTCATTCTAAACATAAACTTCCAAGAATTCCTTGCTAATATTCTTGAGACAAACATTTTTAAGATAGTTTTTGCATATGCCGGTGAATTGATAGTGTTGATGTGCAATAATGTGAGGTGAGGGAGGCAAGCTATGGGACTCCAGTCTTTAAAGTTACTATACAAAACTGAAGACCTCGGAGTTTTAGGTAATATTTGTAGACTAGTGTAATTTCTTCAACCAGCTGTACGCACATTTATGGTAAAACATTCTCAGTTTCCTTCGTTAATTTTTGACGTAGAGATCAGTACCAATTTTTAAACCTTATTTTTCCTTCGAATTCTATTATCTTGATCTGATATTACGCTTAAGTTAATATAGGTTAAGTTAAATCAAGTTAGATTACCTCCGGTTAGGTTACATCAGGTTAGGTTAAATCAAGTTAGATTACCTCAGGATAGGTTACACCAGGTTAGGTTACACTATGTTAGGTTATCTCTGGTAAGGTTATCTCAGGTTAGGTTACCTCAGGTTAGGTTACATCAGGTTAGGTTACATCAGGTTAGGTTACACCAGGTTAGGTTACACTATGTTAGGTTATCTCTGGTTAGGTTATCTCAGGTTAGGTTACCTCAGGTTAGGTTACATCAGGTTAGGTTACATCAGGTAAGGTTACACCAGGTTAGGTTACATAAATCTTATATTTAACCGCATTCAAGCCAATTATATAACCTGGTCGAGGTACGTCTGGCAATGAAGTCGCAAAAGAAAAAAATTGGGAATGTTGTATTCTGGACGCATATCCTTCTTGGTGCTAACTTGGGCCTTTTTTTGGGGACTGGAATTGTGTCACTCTGTTCACCGTAGTTCCATTGCACATTCTGCCTAGTTGAGTGGATGTAATCATTGTTCACCACCGCGGTGTTCAGCGGTCTGAATGTTCCTTGAGGTAGTGATTTTGTTCATTGTTCATCAGTGAAGAACAAGTTACAGCGCTGGTGTTGAGTCAGTGAACAGGTAATCTACTGGTTGCAAATGAACATTACGAGTGTTTATTTTCCTTTTGCAACTTGCGTGTTACCTGTTGCAGGAGGCTCGGTACTGCTATTGCACAAACTTGCACATCAATGGCAGTATATGAGAAGTATGCAAATAAGGCACAAAACGCGGTTAATGGCCGTTTGCTGAGAAGACGTTTCGCCCACCAGAGAATTTACCAATTCTGCACTGACGGAGGTCCCTGGTGGAGGAAAAATCAGAAGTCTGCGTCTCCCCGTTAGACTCCTATTCCCGCCCTCTAGCACCTAGCTCCCACGACAGCACCCTCATCAACTAACTCATCACGCCCACACCATCAATATCTGTAACTCCAAACCCATTAAAATCTCGCCCATTCCCCCCCATGGCCATGCCCTCCCCCTCCCTTCACTATATACCGTGCCCATCACCTCGGAGACAATAACCCATTCCTTTTGCAAACGCCTGCTAGCTCAGCATCTCCCATTCCCATCCCCCCTACAACCCACCCCGCACCTCACCCTCCCCTTCCAGCGCCCACAACCCACGCCCACAACCCACGAGTCGCGGCCAGTGGGCAGTACAGTGTATTAATTCGCTGATAAGGACCAGAGAGAAGCACAAGGACGCTACCAGCAGGAGCCACACCAGAAACAAAGAGGGAAGACCCCCCGTGGTGTCCCTAGCACCGCAGGTACCTACCCACCACCTACCTGCCTACCTATTTACCTCTCGCTCTGGGCGTGTTAGTAAGACAGTGTGAGCTTTATGGCATACTGTTGAGACGACGTTTCGCCCATCACGTGTATTAATACCTACGGGTAATAACATACTTCTCGGCATGTTCTCTCTCCCTCCCTCTCTACCTTTCTCTCTAAAGCTTTACAAGCATCGTGAACGAAAACCAGGTCACCTGAGTTACCCTGTGGCTCCACAGGTAAGACACCAGGTGTTCCCGTGTGTCTCTCAGGTGCACAGTTCACTTACTGGAGGTGTTCACTTCCTCAGTCTCAGAGTCTGGAGATTTGTATACTGGAGACAGGTGACCGAACACCCATGAAGGCTGAGGGAGTGATTACCTCTTATCAAGTTTGAGGGACTGATAACCTCTTATCAAGGCTGAGGGTCTGAACATCTCATATCAAGGCTAAGCGACTGATCACCGCCTAGCAAGGAAGAGGGAATGGTCATCTCATATCAAGGTTGAGAACTGATAATCTCTTATCAAGGCTGAGGGACTGATCATCTCATATCAATTGTGAGGGACTGATTACCTCTTATCAAGGCTGAGGGACTGATCATCTCATATCAAGGCTAAAGGACTCATCAACACCTAGCAAAGCTGAGGGACTGATTACCTCTTAACAAGGCTAGGGAGGGCGGGACTGCTGCACTTCCAGTAACATGATGGAAAACTGCACAATAAGATGGAACGTTTACATAGGTAACTAGAAGGTATATTTACAAATGCAAGAAGATAACACATTTACTAATGGGTATTTTATAAGGTAAATAGGTGGAGCATTTACAAGGTATCTAGATGGAACGTTTACACACTTAAGTAGATGAATTATTCCACTAGATGGAACACTTATACAGATAACTGGACCTAGGTAGCTAGAAGGAACAGAAGAAGAGGTGGTGGGAAGAAGTAAAGTGGTATGGAGGACAGTTGGCTGGAAGGGTTGGGGGTGAGGGGAGGGTTGGGGTGAGGGGAGGGTTGGGGGTGAGGGGAGGGTTTGGGGAGATTGGGGTGAGGGAGGGTTTGAGGTGAGGGGATGGTTGGGGTGAGTGGAGGGTTGAGGTGAGGGGAGGGTTGGGGGTGAGGGGAGGGTTGGGGGTGAGAGGAGGGTTGGGGTCAGTGGAGAGGAGAGACTGTCCCCTCAGAGGTTATTCTTTGATGCTGGTGATGAGCTCTTGATCAAAGAAACTGGCCCTATCCTCCACTTCCTTGGAACAAACCTTGACTACCTTCCATTCCTCCCAGGCACTGTATGACCCAAATGGGTTTATTTGTTCCCAATAATAATAATAATAATAATGTTCAATAATAATAATAATAATAATAATAACAAGGTGAGGGAAGGGTAGGGTGAGAAGGGATGTGAGGGGAAAGGGGTGAGAAGAGAGGACGGGGAGGGACTGGACAGGTTACGGGGGGACAGGTGAGGAGACGGGGGCGGCAGGAAGGAGTAAGGGAATTAGTGTGTACTCTTGCAGGAGGTGTGACACAAGGGTCGTGAGGTAAGAGCAGCTCTTAAGAATACAGCAAGACTCTGAGCTGACACGTTCCAGCGAGAATCTTCGCTACAACCAAGTGTACTGACACTCCTCCCTCGAGGCGCTAATAGTATCCCAGTGAAGGAAGCAGAGAGAGAGAGAGAGAGAGAGAGAGAGAGAGAGAGAGAGAGAGAGAGAGAGAGAGAGAGAGAGAGAACTTCGTTCTTGCTACCAGTTAAAGATCTTTTACCAGGAAGAGAGGCTGACACGTGTCGACACACTTTACTTTTCATATGACTGAGTTTGTTCACTCAGAGTGCCACAGACACGTCAACTCTTACTCTTGCAATAAAAACATCCACGTTTTACGTCAACTACATTAATTCCATACAAGCTAATGTTACTCACCTACGATATATATATATATATATATATATATATATATATATATATATATATATATATATATATATATATATATATATATATATATATAAAACTACAACTTATAGGATGAGCGGTAGTTTGTTGGCAGATAAATCAGACAGGAGTACAGGCAGACAGCCGTGGCTGGTAGTGTCCCATTGTACCACAGGCAAGAACTGTATTTTTAAAGAGTGGACGATTAGATCTGGGGGTCACCCTGAACCGTGTTCCTCTCGCAGTGTTAGTTAACTGCTGTAACAACAAAGGGATTGATTCTCTCCCTGTGTAGTTCTCATTCTACTGAGAAGGATTGTGGTCACTGTGGCGTTGAGTGTGGCAGAGGTGGTGACGCGGACGGTAAGTAATGTTTCTCAATGGTTGGTTGTCTTAACCTCAACCACTGACTTGACTCACCACGCCAACCAATGAGTTCACTCATCACCCCAACCACTGAGTTTACTCAACGCCAAAAAACTACTCCTGATTCAGAATCTGTTCAAGTATACCTGAACAAACAAGTGATTTAATCAGCGCTTCATATATATATATATATATATATATATATATATATATATATATATATATATATATATATATATATATATATATATTGTTCTTCCTCTTGATGTTTAAAATTATTTTATGTTAATCGACTGCCTATTCAGTTTCTTCCCAGAGAGCCTATTTGTGTACCAGAACAATACTCGTCAGTACTAGCCTACCCTTAAGAACCCAGGTACTGGGTGTGTGGGTATGGTGAGACCAGAGAGTACATCAGGTGGAGTTCCCGTCGGCGGTGGGCGCGATGGTGTGGGCGGGCGGCTATGGGCGTACCTCTCCTCGCTCACGCGCCCACCGGGAGGTCGGGGAGCCGACACCCATGACAAAGTCGCCGCGTCGTTTGTTGGTTTTTACTAACGAAAGCTAACGACTAAGCTAACGACGAGACAAAAGCATGGAAGTCCATTCCCCTGAAGACATGAGGTGTTACACACTTGGGAGCATGAAGGGCGTGTGTCTTACCGCATCCCGTCAGGCGGCGTGTCCATCTTGATAACACTTTCTCAATTAAGGTGGCGGCTGGCTCACCTGAATCTGAGAGGTGCCGGGAGCCCCTGGGGGCGCTAGCTCCCCTTTTTTGGGTGTCACGTGAGGGCCCCCAGAGTTCAGGCAGCAGCAAGGTGGCACTTGGAGGCCAGGCAGCGAGCAGGGAGGTGCAGGAGCGTGATTAGCGGTCGTAGTGTGGAGGTGCAGGAGGCACAGCGGGGGAGGTGGCCTGTCAGCCCCCCTGTGGAGGTACTGACGGCCGGAGAGATGCTACACCACAGACCTATCCCAACCCTCCAGCCCCCCTACCTCCACTCTCCTGCCCCTCTACCTCATCCATCCAGTTCCTACCTCATTCCTCTAGCTCCCTACCTCATCCTTCCAGCTCCCTACCTTATCCCTCCAGCTCCCTACCTCATCCCTCCGGCTTCCTATCTCCACCCTCCAGTTCCCTATCCCAACTCTCCAGCCTCAACCTCCTCCCTTCAGTTCCCTTTCTCCACCCTCCAGCTCCCTATCTCCACCTTCCAGCTTCCTATCTTCTCCCTTCAACCACCTCTTTCCACTTCCCAGCCTCCTACCACCGGCACCACTACCTCCATCACCCAGTCTACCATCCTCAAGTCACCAGTTTCCATTTCCCAGCCCTCTAACACCCCTTCCCCAGACCTATTCCACTATCAACCAGCCCTTTACCATCACACCCAGCATCTCTACCACCAGTACCCCAGTTCTCCCCACCAGTACCCAAGGTAACTAATTCTCAACTCCCCAGGTGTCTCCCCCACCACCATCACCCCATACATGGCTAACTACCAGAGCTGAGGACATGACACCAAGCACTGTTCAAACTAACTAGTGCTAACTTCTTCATTACTCTTCTGGCCAAATACGCAGGAAAATGTATTAATATAATGCAAAGTTTATGGAATATGTTGTCTTGGTGTAGAGCTACAAAAGACGCCATTCTTGTTGTCCTTAATCAGCTGTTCCATTGTAAACAAAGAGACGTCACGCTGAAGGTTGAATAAAAACATGAAACAAAAAGTAATGAAGTCTCTCGATGTCTCTGGCGATGTTAAGACTAGAACTCTGCAGAAGTGACGTCAAGGGAAGCATTCCTCCCCGTTAACCCCCTCCAGAAATCCTCCCCTCCCTTAACACACCTCTCCTTCCCCTAAGCGTCTTGCCATACTAGGCAGCCGCAGCTAATGGTCTGACGCCCGCCATGGCAACGTGGTAAAGACTGACTTAAACGAAGGCACGAGAGGGTTTTCCTTAATGATGACTTGGTGCAAGAGGCGGCTCCTACCCTCCTGGTGGCGGCGACTCCTGTCCTCCTGGTGACGGCGGCTCTTGTTGCCCTCTTGGTGGCGGCGGCTCCTGCCCTCCTGGTGCCGGCGGCTCCTGTTGCCCTCCTGGTGGCCTCCTGGTGGCAACGGCTCCTGTTGCCTTCCTGTTGGAGGGGGCTCCTGCCATCCTGGTGACGGCGGCTCCTGTTGCCCTCCTGGAGACGGCGGCTCCTGGTGACGGCGGCTCCTGTTGCCCTCCTGGTGGCGAAGGCTCCTGTTGCCTTCCTGGTTGCGAAGACTCCTGTTGGAGGCGGCTCCTACCCTCCTGGTGACGGCGGCTTCTGTTGCCCTCCTGGCGGCGGCGGCTCCTGCCCTCCTGGTGGAGACGCCTCCCGTTGCCCTCCTGGTGGAGGCGGCTCCTGTTGCCTTCCTGTTGGAGGGGGCTCCTGCCATCCTGGTGACGGCGGCTCCTGTTGCCCTCCTGGAGACGGCGGCTCCTGGTGACGGCGGCTCCTGTTGCCCTCCTGGTGGCGAAGGCTCCTGTTGCCTTCCTGGTTGCGAAGACTCCTGTTGGAGGCGGCTCCTACCCTCCTGGTGACGGCGGCTTCTGTTGCCCTCCTGGCGGCGGCGGCTCCTGCCCTCCTGGTGGAGACGCCTCCCGTTGCCCTCCTGGTGGAGGCGGCTCCTGTTGCCTTCCTGGTGGAGGCGGCTCATGTCCTGGTGGAGGCAGCTCCTGTTGTAATCCTGGTGGAGGCGGCTCCTGTTGTCCTCCTGGTGGAGGCTACTCCTGCCCTCCTGGTGGAGGCGGCTCCTGTTGTCCTCCTGGTGCATGCTTCTCATGTTGTCTTCCTGGTGGAGGCGGCTCCTGTCCTCCTTGTGGAAGCGGCTCCTACCCTCCTGGTGATGGCGGCTCCTGTTGTCCTCCTGGTGGAGGCGGCTCCTGCCTTTCTGGTGGAGGCCACTCCTGCCCTCCTGGGGGAGGCAGCTCTTGCCCTCGTGGTGGAGGCGGCTCCTGCCCTCCTGGTGGAGGCGGCTCCTGCCCTTGTGGTGGAGGCCACTTCTGCCCTGCTTGTGGAAGCGGCTCCTGTTGTCCTCCTGGTGGAGGCGGCTCCTGCCCTCCTGGTGTAGGCCACTCCTGTCCTTCTGGTGGAGGCAGCTCCTCCACCTCCACCTCCTCCTTTTAAGATGCCTTGATGCTAACGTAGAGCTCTTGATACAAGGAACTAGAGCCACCCTCTCCTTCCCTGGATCAACCTGATTACCTCCCATTCCCCGACATGACGCCTACGGGTTTACCGCTTGCACACGAATATAATAAAAATAAAATTAATAATAAGAAATAATATATTAAAAATATGAAGAAAATAATTACAATATAAATTAATATAAAGAAACAATAATAACAAAGTAAATAATAATAATAATAATAATAATAATAATAATAATAATAATAATATTAATAATGTTCTTAGAATTACCGACAATATGTTCGGTAAAAGGACACAAGTGCAACTAATGCGACGTTTTTATTATGGCAACGTTTCGCTCTCCAGGAACTTTGTTCTTTTACTTAAAACACTTAAATATGTTAAGAGGACGATGAAGAGGACAGGAAGCTTGTATCAGCTGTGTTGTTGCAGGGGCTGAGTCATAGCTCCTGGCCCCGTCTCTTCACTGGTGGCTACTAGGTCCACTCTCTCTCCCTGGTCCATGAGCTTTATCATACCTCTTCTTAAAGTTATGTATGGCTCCTGCCTCCACTACATCACTCTCCAGACTATTCCACTTCCTGACAACTCTGTGACTGAAGAAATACTTCCTAACATCCCTCTGTGTGTGTGTGTGTGTGTGTGGAGCTTTGACACACACACACACACACGCTTTCAGTTTTACGACACGCGTCCACGTCATAAAACGCGTTTCCGCGTGTACCAGGTGTTAAGTGTCGCCGGTAAAGTGTTAAGTAAGAGAGGGGAGGGGAAGAAGAGGGGAGTGGGGAGGGATGGGAAGAAGAGGGGAGTGGGGAGGGAGGGGAAGAAGAGGGGGAGTGGGGAGTGATTTCTGCTTGAAAGTGACTCTTTTTTTTATTTTTTTTAGGTGGTCCAAGAACATAAAGCACACATACACACACACACACACACACACACACACACACACGCACACACACACACACACACATACACACACACACACACATTCACACACTCTTGCTATAAACACCACCGCAATGCCGGAACAATATCGTTATTACGGAAAGACACACAACCCTGTGTGTGTGTATGTGTGTGTGTGTGTATGTGTGTGTTTGTGTGTGTGTGTCTCTTTGTTTATATATAATATATATATATATATATATATATATATATATATATATATATATATATATATATATATATATATATATATATATATATATATATATATATATATATATATACGACCTTGAATGCTTCACAGCTATATAAACGCCCCTGATATACGTTATATTCTGCGTCATCGCATTCTTTAACGTAGCTGCGCAGGTTAAAAAAAAAAACAGCGATAAAACACACGCTTGTAATATTCGTTTTAACAGTCAAATTAAATATTTAATTTTCTAGCCATAAGTGTCCTTACCTGCTACGATAGCCAACGGAACCTGATTTACGATGTCCCCCGTGAAAGGGAGGGTCTTTCAACAGTACATTTTAAACAGTCTTTACGATGAGTTGTAACCAAATAATGACTAATTACGTGATAAAAACTAACATCATTAATGACACGTATATCTTTTTTTTTCCCGGAACATTACTAAAATAAATTAGGAAGACCATTTAATTTAAATATTCATATGCTATTAGAGCTGTCAGCTCGTGTAATAAAAATATAATAAGCTTCAATAAGTCTAGTTTTATTAGCGAGAGGAAAAAAAAACATTTGATGAATAAGATACACTTGTCGGTATTGTATACCGTCAGTAATAATAATAACAATAATAATAATAATTAATAATAATAATAATTAATAATAATAATAATAAAACCATCTTTTAGCCCACCACTGGACGACTTTTTTTCATATCAGCGTCTTCCTGCTGCTCCTCGGTACGCAGCTAAAACATCAACACCAAAAACAAAACACACATCCTACCCGTCGATAAACAGAGTGTAGCAACATGGGTGAAAAACAACAACTTCCTTCCAGCCACATGTCTCACTCTGGCAGGAGTGCCTCATGACCACGCATGATGAGGGGGAAGTCTTCCAAACTTCTGCATTGTTTTTCTCTCTTAGTTGTGACTTGACAATGGTCTAGAACAAACCGAAGCGTGGTCATAATTCCCCTCTTCTAAGTGCGGGTTATTGGTGTATACTTCTAGCCATGCTTCTTTAACTTTTAAAGGATTTTCTCTTGCGTTCCGTATACATTTATTCTTTCGTGTGTGTTTCTAAAAGTCATTATTCCTGTAATATTCCATTACCAACAAATCCCCGGTATGAGAGCGAGCCTCGGGAGCGGTATTCATTACCGAAATAATTCTCTAAGCAAGTCCCTGAAAGGGCAAGACCACAACCTTCCCTAGCTGGATCCTGTCCCTGAGAAGGGACAGGATACAGGTCAGTCCATGGCTCGAACCTTAACCAGCAGGTAACGAGGAAGTCCCTCAGGGCTAGATACCTATCCGTCAGGAGGTTCGCGCCCTGAGAGAGCCTCGTAAATTTTCAATGAAGCCTGGGAGATTACAAGTCTTGACAGCCTATCCGAAGGCCGTAATGTGAGGCGTGCATGAGGCGACCCGCTGCTACGCTCATACTCATTTGCATAGTAATGTATTGGCAAGGGTAAGAGGGAGAAAACATTAATGTGGGGGGAAAACAGGGAAGGATACTCATGGGTGGTGAAAAACAGGGGAGGATTACACTCATGTGTGGGGAGAAACAGTGGTAGAAACGGTGGAAGGGTGCACTGTTGTGCGTGGGGACAAGAGAAGGGAATAGAAGAGGGATAAAAGTCGAGGAGGTAAATACAACCCCCCCCCCCCCAAAAAAAAGGGAGATCAAGAAAGTAAACAAATATTTTCCTGGTCATAATCTAGCATACCAACTTAGGCTTTACTAGTCATAATTAGTACATTTTTTCCTTAAAGAGTCTGAAGCCTACAATAGAGGTAAGAGATCGAAGCCTTTTATACTGGAGTGAGTTTAAAAGGTGGAGAGATGCAGCAGTTGAAGACATGGTTACAAATCAGCGAGGCCCACTAGTGGAAGCAGTGACTACTATTGAAGCATAACTGATTCCATCACGCTACCAAAACTACCTCCCTCCCCAGGCCTGTGATGGAGGTTGTGACGGAGACTGCAAGGCCGTGACGGAGACTGCAAGGCCGTGACGGAGGCTGCAAGGCCGTGACGGAGGCTGCGGCAGCACTCACCGTGGCACCAAAGCAGTGGGCAGGTGGTACAGCTGGCAACAGTCAAGGCAAATTGGCAAGTCAATGGTCGGAGCCTCCATGTAGCGCTGCAGAAATTAGGGTCACGCCCTTTGGAGGTCCCCCCCCCCGTTGGGAGTACCCTCAATCCCCCCTCGGAGGTACACCCCTGTAATATACCCCTATTATTCCCAGGGGAGGGAGTATTTTATTATGTTTTCAAATAGGTGAATAGGGGGGAGAGGGAATTATTATTATAATCATTATTATTATATTGTTTTGAAAAGATAGAGAAGGCATCTTGAGATTATTATGGAGAAACGCTAAGCCCGTATGAGGGACATGCAGCGCCTGGGGAATGGAAGGTAAAGAGGTTTGATCTGAAGGAGGGAGGGAGAGCTCCAGTCTCTTGGATCAAGAGCCCGGCGATAGTGAGCCGCCCTTCACACGTGGGGGGAGAGGAGAGAAACAGGTGCCCCTGTGACACGTAGGAAAATGGAGGAGGAGGAAGGAGGAAGAGGAGGAGGAAGAGGAGGAAGAGGAGGACGAGGACGAGGACGAGGAGGAGGACGAGGAGGAGGACGAGGAGGAGGACGAGGACGAGGACGAGGACAAGGAGCAGGTAAAACTGAGGATTCATTAATCTTATTTAGGAGTAAGCTCTATGCCCTAGACTTGAGGCTTGAATACCCTCAGTGATGGATCAGTCTCTCCACGGAGGCACAGTGCTGCTCATCACTCAAGACAGCACCACCAGCACCACTACCAGCAGCAGCAGCATCAGCACTACTAGCATCAGCAGCAGCAGCATCAGCACTACTAGCATCAGCAGCAGCAGCAGCACCACTACCAGCAGCACCAGCAGCATCAGCACTACTAGCATCAGCAGGAGCAGCAGGACCAGCAGTACAACCAGTACCAGCTGCACAAGCAGCAGCAACAGCATAACCAACAGTTGCAGGAGAGCCAACAGCAGCAGTCAACTTACCCTCGCCCCTGAGGAAAAAGGGCAGCAGCACTGCCACAAGCCAGCACTGCCACCAGCCAGCACTGCCACCAGCCAGCACTGCCACCAGCCAGCACTGCCACCAGCCAGCACTGCCACCAGCCAGCACTGCCACCAGCCAGCACTGCCACCAGCAGCAACACTGCCACCAGCAGCAGCACTGCCACCAGCAGCAGCACTGTCACCAGCAGCAACACTGCCACCAGCAGCAACACTGCCACCAGCACAAACACTGCACCACGCACACTGCCAGCAGCATCACTGCCACCAGCCAGCACTGCCACCAGCAGCAGCACTGCCACCAGCAGCAACACTGCCACCAGCAGCAACACTGCCACCAGCAGCAACACTGCCACCAGCAGCAACACTGCCACCAGCAGCAACACTGCCACCAGCAGCAACACTGCCACCAGCCAGCACTGCCACCAGCAGCAGCACTGCCACCAGCAGCAACACTGCCACCAGCAGCAGCACTGCCACCAGCAGCAGCACTGCCACCAGCAGCAACACTGCCACCAGCAGCAACACTGCCACCAGCAGCAACACTGCCACCAGCAGCAGCACTGCCACCAGCAGCAGCACTGCCACCAGCAGCAGCACTGCCACCAGCAGCAGCACTGCCACCAGCAGCAGCACTGCCACCAGCAGCAGCACTGCCACCAGCAGCAGCACTGCCACCAGCGAGGAAATAAGCCATAGTGGCAAGTTATTTTAATATAAAAACAATTCTCCCTGTTTACGGAAGGTAATAAGTTTTGATCCAAGGAAGGAGAGGATAGACTCCAATACTCTGGATCAAGAGTCCTTGACGAGGATCAAGACTGTTCCTAAGGAATGGAGTTGGGAGATTTTCCAGTACAGGTTGCTACATCTTGCAAAGTGCCATTGTAACCAAATGATGTTCATCCCCACACACTGTCTATCACGCCCACACACTGTCTATCACGCCCACACATCGCCTATCACGCCCAAATACTGTCCATCACACTTACACCGTCTGTCACGCCTTCCCTGATGGTTGCTGTCTACCAACCTACTACCATTATGACAGAAGGGTAGTACCTACCCTGATGGTCGTTATCTACCTGTGCTCCCCCATTCCTTCCCATTCCCCCTCCCCCCTCTTCACAACAGCGCTGGATCCCGAATTAAACCCCATGATACGGCTCCCAAAAACCATATATTCCGGCTCTGCGAACAATGAGCGTCAAATGTTTCCCAATAATTTGCAGTAAACGAGACGTAATCATCAAGACGCCAGAATTCGCTTGGTCTAATAAACGACTTTATTGTGATTATGAGACCGAGACCATAAATACCGGCAGGCGGTGAAGCAGAGGTTAGCCGCACTACGTAACGCCACCAGACTTCATATGGATTAAGTTTCCGCTTTGCGTCCTTCGCTAAGCGGATTCCAGTGAGGATAATTTCTTCAGGTCAGAAACGGCGCACTACTGATACTACTACTACTACTGCTACTACTACTACTACTACTGATGCTGCTGCTGCTGCTGCTAGCCACTACTGCAGCAAAATCTGAATCTATATCTACTGTTATACTCTCTAGGAGGCGTCGCCCCCTAATACTTATTTTTAATATTCAACTTTGATTTTATGATCGACTTTTATTACACCCGCTACACTAATTTATGTTAAGGAAAGGGTCTCTGTTTAGGAGGAGATCACCCATTAAATGTTGCTTAAAGAAGGATAAGTGGCGGCGAGGCGGCCTAACCATAGGAAAAAATGGGTTTGGAAATACTGGCCTACATCTGCCGATGAAATGTTGACGTTTCCAGCTGTGACACATCACAAGTCTGTAGAAGAGAACTAGAAAGCAAGTTTAGGTTTAGATAAGCCTCTGCCGTGCCTAGCAGTGTGCTATTGAATGGCACTGCCCAGGAGGGTTGCCCAGCAAATTTATTCACACCTTCGCGACAGTTATTTTCTTGTTGACAAACATACTGAGCACGCATACTCCCCTCCCCCGTAATCACACACAAACACACACACACACACACACACATGAAAAAAATGAAAAAAATGTTCACAGCCCATACTTCCAGCTGCTGCGGTCTGTTATGAATGCCAGCTAGATGGCTGGGAACGAGTATCAAGTACACCAACACAAAAAAAAAACCCTGCAAACATACCAAACAGTCTCTTTGAACGCTGTGTCTGTTTCAAAATCTCCCATCTTAAATGTATCAGTAACAAATTTCCAGATGCAGATGGCATTGTTAATGAGGACCTTCCAAACAGCTGGGAGTGTCCGGAGTGCGTTAAGGAAGGCTATAACAAAGAGTACAAACACAATCGGGTTCCAAGCAGTCGAGTAGGTCCTACATGATAACGACATGAGAGGAATTAACAAGGTGGACAGGGACAGAATGTTCCAGAGATGGGACACAGCAATAAGGGGACACAGTTGGAAGTTGAAGACTCAGATGAATCACAGGGATGTTAGGAAGTATTTCTTCAGTCAGAGTGGTCGGGAAGTGGAATAGTTTGGGAAGCGATGTAGTGGCGGCAGGTTCTATACATAGCTTTAAGAAGAGGTATGATAAAGCTCATGGCGCAGAGAGAGTGACCCAGTAGCGGCCAGTGAAGAGGCGGGGCCAGGAGCTATGAATCGACCCCTGCAACCACAACAACTAGGTGAGTACACACACACACACATACACACACACGACATATAAAATACTGAGAGGAATTGACAAGGTGGACAGAGACAGGAAATTCCAGAGGTGGGACACAGCAACAAGGGGTCACAGTTGGAAATTGAAGACTCAGATGAATCACAGGGATGTTAGGAAGTATTTTTTCAGTCACAGAGTTGTCAGGAAGAGGAATAGTCTGGGAAGTGATGTAGTGGAGGCAGGATCCATACATAACTTTAAGAAGAGGTATGATAAAGCTCATGGAGCAGGAAGAGTGACCTAGTAGCGGCCAGTGAAGAGGCGGGACCAGGAGCTATGTATCGACCCCTGCAATCACAACTAGGTGAGTACACACATAGGAACCAGGAGCTATGACTCGACCCCTGCAACTACAATTTGGTGAATACGCCCACACACAGAGGCCAGGAGCTATGAATCGACCCCTGAAACCACAATTAGGTGAATACACACTCACACACAAACCCACCACCTGGTCAAGTGTCTACCGACAAGTGCCTTTGACAATTGGTAACTCACATACATATCCACACAAAAATTATAAAGCCAAGTGTCTATCGACAAATGCCTTTGACATCTGGTAACGAACGAACGAACGCACCTTCCTCACCATCCACGCCACAAAAAAAATAAAGGCCACACCCGCAGTATATTACGATATTCCGTCATATTCCCACCAAAATATGTTTTACCACTTAACATAGACCAGAACCGAAAAAAAAAAAAAATATAGTAAACCTAGCACCAAATCATCACCCAGCAGCGGACACGTTGTTGACACTGCCCACTCATCACCCCTTCCCCCCCTCCCCCGGGTCATTACATCAAGGGAACACATTACCATCAGCATGACGAACAAGATACATGTTCCGCAGGTGTTTTGTTGATCGTGTGTCGCCTTCAACCTCTCGTATCACTACAGAAATTCATGTATCACTACCCTCCCTCTCAGTATTATTACAGAAACCCATGTATCACTACCCTCCCTCTCAGTATCATTACAGAAACCCATGTATCACTACCCTCCCTCTCAGTATCATTACAGAAATTCATGTGTCACTACCCTCCCTCTCAGTATCATTACAGAAATTCATGTATCACTACCCTCCCTCTCAGTATCATTACAGAAATTCATGTGTCACTACCCTCCCTCTCAGTATCATTACAGAAACCCATGTGTCACTACCCTCCCTCTCAGTACCATTACAGAAACCCATGTGTCACTACCCTCCCTCTCAGTATCATTACAGAAATTCATGTATCACTACCCTCCCTCTCAGTATCATTACAGAAACCCATGTATCACTACCCTCCCTCTCAGTACCATTACAGAAACCCATGTATCACTACCCTCCCTCTCAGTACCATTACAGAAACCCATGTATCACTGCCCTCCCTCTCAGTATCACTTGAAAACTCCACTCCAACACCTTGTGATTCGATACGGCTGGTTATACCGCACACCTGTCTATGCTAAACACCTGGTTATCTTGCTACATCTGCTTACACTACACACCTGGCACCATATGCAAAACAAACTATCACATAAAGAGAAGAATACCAGAGAGAAAAGCTGATATAAAACTATTACACCGATGTTGATGTTTCTCGTAAGATGACCCAGTGATGCTGGCACTAAGATGACCCAATCAGTGATGCTGGCACTACGACGACCCAGTGATGCTTGCACTAAGATGACCCAGTTATGCTGGCACTAAGATGACCCAGTTATGCTGGCACTAAGATAACCCAGTAATGCTGGCACTAAGATGACTGCAGTGTGATTCTGGCACTAAGATGACCCAGTGATGCTGGCACTAAGATGACTCCAGTCAGTGATGCTGGCACTAATGTTGCAACCCGTCATCCAGTTTCTGTTTTATCTTGTATCCACTATGATTTTTAAGCTTACAGTCTTCAAAATACAGCTTATCAAAATTGCCGCAACACGAGTGTGGGATTTCGAAAAGAGATGAAAAGGTCCGCCATTTGATGCAAAACTCTGGATTTTCCACCTCAAGTTTCCCCCCTCAAGAATGTGCTTATCTATAAACAGCCAAAACTCTCAGTCAAGATAACTCGGTCAAGCCTCAGCTCACACAAAGAATGATGTCAGCTTCAAGGTGCATTACGTTCGTCGACGGAACACAGCAGCATCTCAGAAAGGTGGTCGACAGAACGCAGAGGCGTCTTTCCCTCAGTACCCAGAAAGGTCGTTGACAGAACGCAGAGGCATCTTACCCTCGGCACTCAGAAAGGTCGTAGACAGAACGCAGAGGCAACTTACCCTCAGCACTCAGAAAGGTCGTAGACAGAACGCAGAGGCATCTTACCCTCGGCACTCAGAAAGGTCGTAGACAGAACGCAGAGGCATCTTACCCTTAGCACTTAGAAAGGTCGTAGACAGAAAGCAGAGGCATCTTTCCCTCAGCACTCAGAAAGGTCGTAGACAGAAAGCAGAGGCATCTTTCCCTCAGCACTCAGAAAGGTCGTAGACAGAACGCAGAGGCAACTTACCCTCAGCACTCAGAAAGGTCGTAGACAGAACGCAGAGGCATCTTACCCTCGGCACTCAGAAAGGTCGTAGACAGAACGCAAAGGCATCTTACCCTCGGCACTCAGAAAGGTCGTAGACAGAACGCAGAGGCATCTTACCCTCAGCACTCAGAAAGGTCGTAGACAGATAGCAGAGGCATCTTTCCCTCAGCACTCAGAAAGGTCGTAGACAGAACGCAGAGGCAACTTACCCTCAACACTCAGAAAGGTCGTAGACAGAACGCAGAGGCATCTTACCCTCAGCACTCAGAAAGGTCGTAGACAGAAAGCAGAGGCATCTTTCCCTCAGCACTCAGAAAGGTCGTAGACAGAACGCAGAGGCAACTTACCCTCAACACTCAGAAAGGTCGTAGACAGAACGCAGAGGCATCTTACCCTCAGCACTCAGAAAGGTAGACAGAACGCAGAGGCATCTTACCCTCAGCACTCAGAAAGGTCGTAGACAGAACGCAAAGGCATCTTACCCTCAGCACTCAGAAAGGTCGTAGACAGAACGCAGAGGCATCTTACCCTCGGCACTCAGAAAGGTCGTAGACAGAACGCAAAGGCATCTTACCCTCGGCACTCAGAAAGGTCGTAGACAGAACGCAGAGGCATCTTACCCTCAGCACTCAGAAAGGTCGTAGACAGATAGCAGAGGCATCTTTCCCTCAGCACTCAGAAAGGTCGTAGACAGAACGCAGAGGCATGTTACCCTCAGCACTCAGAAAGGTCGTAGACAGAACGCAGAGGTATCTTAACCTGAGCACTTACAAAGGTCGTCGACAGAACGAAAAGCATCTTCCTCTCAGCACCCAGAAAGGTTGATGCCAGTTGTCATTAACATACCAGACAACATTTTTGTCTTTTCCACACACCTGGAGTCAACAGCTTCAAACAGTTACAACAACAGCAAATGCAATAACAGCAGCAACAACAACAACAGCAGCAAAGTCTACGCTACTACTGTAAATACCACCAGACAACTGCCACAGCAACAGACTGTGACATATCTGTAGCATACTAGATATCACCCAACAACTGCCTCAACAAGTCTGTGGTACCTCGGTAGAATACCAGATAACACGAAGCCAGTGTAGCGCCAAATGTGTGTGGGGGGGGGGAGGGACACCATAGTGACTACTTGGCATGGCTGGGGCAGTTCACCCGCTGCCATGGGTACCATAGGTAACAAAGTCGTAACCTTCAAAGCCCCTCTCACTGAGATTAACTAAAGCAGCGGGAACAGCACCGGCATGCAATATCAACAGCAACACAAGCAACAACAGCAGCAGTAATAAGAGTATTAGTAGCAACAGCACCAACACCATAAGCAGAATAATTAGCAGCTGTAAAAGCAACAGCAGCAGTCACAAATATTACGAGGAACAGCAGGAAAATAAGAAAATAGTGAGAGACAGCACCACTTCCACGGGAGGGAGAGAGAGAGAGAAAAGGAGGAGAAGGGGAGGAAGAGTCACAGGAAGAGTCACACGAAAAGTCACACGAAGAGTCACACTCCTACTGGTCGGAAACCGCAAAGAGCTGCCGTGTGTCTCATAAAATTGAATAATGCATAATAATTACACAGTGGAACGACGTCTTCTGAGGAAATTATGACATCTTGGAGTGAGACAGCGGCGGCGGCGTCAGCGAGCCACCAGCCCCCCAGGACACACCAGGTTTTTTTTATTCAGTGTATTCAAATCTTCGCTTGTTGGACCCGCTCTAAATTACTCACGACACCTGCTTGTATTTTTTTTAAATAAAACCTTCACTTTATTTGTTGTTGTTTCTCAGTCATCCTAATAATGGAATTAAAATATAATAAATGAGAATTTCATGCAGGAAAGTAAAGATTTAAGTTAGGAATGAAGAGTGCATGCTAGAATTTAATATCCCAGTGTTTTAATTTCTGCCTAAAATGCGCTTTTCCTGCGAGACAGATTAGTGGTAAGAAATGTTTAGTAGGTAGGATCTGTGTGTATTCACCTATTTATGGTTGCAAGGGTCGATCCACAGCTCCTGGCCCCGCCTCTTCGCTGGTCGCTGGTGTGTGTGTGTGTGCATGCATGTACCTGTCTCTAGGCCTAGAAAATTTAAAGCCAATCTCTAGTTATCGCGTAGAGAGTAATCTCCCAAAATACACTAGCAGTAAGTTCAAAGGCACTTCTCAAAAGCTGCGTTCTCACGTTCATTAGTACTGAAGGTGTGAATCCGATAGGACGAGACGTTCGCAAGTTATCACAGGAACGAAATCCAGAACTGATTTTCCCTGAGACTGACCAGAGGGCACCTGCACACGCCAATAGTTACAAAACAACCAGTGAGGGAGTTGAATGATAGCTCTAGGCATTTCGTGTTGCAATAAATACACCTTCGGGAGCTTGCAATGTTCCAGGAAAGAGTAGGAAGTCCAGGTAGATTCGTTCAAAGGAACGACTTTAGCTAGAATGAGATGGCATTAAGTCGTGGTTGTTTTGGATCTCGTATTGCTTGTTCGCGATTATTTCATATATATATATTATTCCTGATACATATAGATAAATTCATGATACTTTCATGTATATATAAATTTCAGATCAAAAAACGTATACAAGTGCCAGAAATTATTGTTGTGTGTGTGTATGCAGGAACATTATAGCGTGTGCACATGAATACTCAGGTGTGTACGCGTATCAGCAGCTTGTGTTCGTGAGTGTTACCTTAGTGGTACACACACTCGCTCTCCCAACATAAGTGCGTGTGAATCATGCTCTACTTATCTTTTTCGTCTCATAAGTGAACAGCAAAGACGACACACAGTGTTGAAAATACACAGGGAATTTTTTTCTTTATGAAGTGAGAGAAGAATGTAATGCAGTACAAGAGGCAGTGCCAGAAAAACTTTAAATTATGTGGGCACACGTACATGTGTGTGTGTGTGTGTGTGTGTGTGTGCGTGTGTGTGTGTGTGTGTGTGTGTGTTTGTCTGTCTGTCTGTCTGTCATCTCTGCTCTTCACTTATCATACGAAAAAGATAAGTACAGGATGATTCACACGCGTAGTGTCGGGAGAGTGCGGTTACCACCTGTAAGGCAACAGTCACACACGCAACCTGCTGATTCACACACACGGAAACACGTATACACAGACACGCAAAAAATATATATATATATATATATATATATATATATATATATATATATATATATATATATATATATATATATTATCCGCATCCGCATTGAGGTAATCACAGACTAGAGATGAAAATATTCAGGTTCACTTATTACGAGTTTCCAAAGTTTATGTTGCATATATATATATATATATATATATATATATATATATATATATATATATATATATATATATACATTCAGTAAAAACGCTTCCTCCGAACGTGTCTGCTTGGACTTCATTCTCTTTTCTCCAACACTGCAAGCTCCTGATGATGTGTTGATTGCAACACGAAAGGCCTAGAGCTATCATTCAGCTCCCCCCTTGCAGGTGCAGCAGCACCTGCACCTCACGTGGTTGTTATCTTCCCAGAGAAGACCAGATGGCACACCTGTACACCTGTAATGTCTAGGTGGATCAAGGTTCAAGATTCAGTGTGCAGCAGTTTGTTAAGTTAACGTGACCTGGACGCTTTTAACTCATGACTAAAAACAAAATAACTAAGCAAACAATGATTCATACATTAGATACTTTTGTTTAGCAATTAAAAATATCTGAGTGGTGAAAACAGTTGATTGTACTTCTTTCCACAATGTTACCTTTTTTAGTCTTTTAGTCTATGGGAAAGGTTATTTTTTTTTGGAGGGAGTAAATGACACTAATAAAGTTTCGCTACCGTGACTTGATTACAGAGAAAGTAATGTCGCCCAAACACAAAAAAAGTGTTCTATAATTTGTCATCTCTTAACTATTGTTGGCAGTAGGCCATTTGGATCCAAAACAGATCTAGACTTGCAAGAAGCGATATGTCATGTGTTCTCTCATTTGATAATAATGAAAAAAAAAAAGTTAAAAATCTGTATTTATTAAGCAAGTCAGAGGTGTGTTGACAAAACATCAGAACATCACAGATGCCTCGTCTCTACCTTTCAAACTCTATACAAAATAAATCAAAAGGCAGCCAGGCAGGAGCAGCAACACCCACTCAACCCCCAACACGAAACTCTCAAAGGAACACAAACATTAGAGGCGTAGCAAGTGGGAGAGCCCAGACAGGGAGAAAAGGAAAGGTTCATAAATGGCCAGCCAACAGGGAGAAAAGGAAAGGTTCATAAATGGCCAGCCAACAGGAGAAAAGGAAGGTTCAATAAAGGGAGAAAAGGAAAGGTTCATAAATGGCCAGCCAACAGGGAGAAAAGGAAAGGTTCATAAATGGCCAGCCAACAGGGAGAAAAGGAAAGGTTCATAAATGGCCAGCCAACAGGGAGAAAAGGAAAGGTTCATAAATGGCCAGCCAACAGGGAGAAAAGGAAAGGTTCATAAATGGCCAGCCAACAGGGAGAAAAGGAAAGGTTCATAAATGGCCAGCCAACAGGGAGAAAAGGAAAGATTCATAAATGGCCAGCCAACAGGGAGAAAAGGAAAGGTTCATAAATGGCCAGCCAACAGGGAGAAAAGGAAAGTTCATAAATGGCCAGCCAACAGGGAGAAAAGGAAAGGTTCATAAATGGCCAGCCAACAGGGAGAAAAGGAAAGGTTCATAAATGGCCAGCTAACAGGGAGAAAAGGAAAGGTTCATAAATGGCCAGCCAACAGGGAGAAAAGGAAAGGTTCATAAATGGCCAGCCAACAGGGAGAAAAGGAAAGGTTCATAAATGGCCAGCCAACAGGGAGAAAAGGAAAGGTTCATAAATGGCCAGCAACAGGAGAAAGGAAAGGTTCATAAATGGCCAGCCAACAGGGAAAGGAAAGATTCATAAATGGCAGCCAACAGGGAGAAAAGGAAAGGTTCATAAATGGCCAGCCAACAGGGAGAAAAGGAAAGGTTCATAAATGGCCAGCCAACAGGGAGAAAAGGAAAGGTTCATAAATGGCCAGCCAACAGGGAGAAAAGGAAAGTTTCAGAAATGGCAAGCCAACAGGGAGAAGTGGAAATGTTCAGAAATGGCCAGAAAACAGGGAGAAGAGGAAGGGTTCAGAAATGGCCAGCCAACAGGGAAAAAAGGAAAGGTTCAGAAATGGCCAGCCAACAGAGAGAACAGGCTGATAAACGGCTCGCCAACCCTTCAACATTCCACCAGGAGAGAGAAAATAATTCCCTTCCTTACTGTTCTTTAATGTGTATTAAAAATGTATATATATATATATACCCCTTGTCTCCGTGAAGGTGTTTGATGATCCCGCTGCGATACTGGAGCATCTCTGTCTGTACTCAGAGTCGTACTCGCCCTGTTTTATTTATCAGATTATACTTGTCCAGTTGTTTTCGACATGTTTTACTTGCTGTTTTTTTTTACAAATCTCATCTACAATAGACTGTTCTTGGTTCCTAGCGTCTTAGGTCCTGTCATTCGTGTGTGTGTATGTGTGTTTATGGTGTTCTTGTACATGGATGTTTTTGTTTATGTCTGTAAACAAGCGGTGGTTGACAGTTCTCACAGCGCCAGACACTTCTCACAGCGCCAGACACTTCTCACAGCGCCAGACACTTTTCACAGCGCCAGTAGCCACACTTCAGGATCCCGGCACCTCCGGGGTATAAGACGTCATTCAAACTTACACAGAAAATAACAATCTTGGGACAGCCGAGATCAAGAATATAAAAATCACCTGCAAATCAGTGGTAACATCTAAATTTCAGAGGTACAAACATCAGTCATGTCTGCAAAGTCGTCCTCAAATACCTGTATAAATATAATGTTTTCAAGCCTTAAAACTACAGTAAAATACAAATACAAACATGAACCAATCATGTCAAAGACTGCCATAGACTTTTAGGATGGTAGGTATTACGGACATGTTAAAAACAGTATGGTATGGTATGTTAAAAACAGACTTGCTACACAGGAAGTGTCGCTCTACCACGCCAAACACTTCCAGAAAGTCACCTTCGGAAATCAATCCTTTGGATGACCACCCTTGGATGACCACCCTTGGATGACCACCCTTGGATGACCACCCTTGGATGACCACACTTGGATGACCACCCTTGAGAGACCATCCTTGGGCGACCATCCTTGGGAGACCAGCCTTGGGAGGACCATCCTTGGGAGGACCATCCTAGGGATAAACCACCCTCAGGAAAGCCGATTTAGAAGACCCTTTTAGAGTTGCCCTTAGTCAAGGTGGCTGCCAGTGTGACTTACCTTAGCTTCCGCTCCTCCCTGCAGAAGAAACAAAAACAATAAATCACAAAGCGAATTTCTTTTTTTTAGGTGTGGGAGTTGAGGATCACCACAACGTGAGCTGAGAGCTCGTTACAAGCACATGATGGTTATTTTGATACTGAAAGGGGAGGGGGAGGGGGACAACTGCGTCCTCTAAAGGTGACATTTGCCACTGTGGAGGCAATTATTATACACATTTATTAAAACATTAAATGGGGGTAAAATTTTGGGCAGTGGTTTCAAGCAAGAGGGTTTCATGGTAGAAAAATAATTCAAACACACTGCACAATCTCATAAAATACATATTATTATTATTATTATTATTATTATTATTATTATTATTATTGCTATTAATATTTTTATTTTTTTATAGCTGTCACAGCCACTACGATATTTCAAATACATTCTACTGAATTTTATCCAATGGTTACTGTACTTTACGTATTCATAATGTAGAACACTGAATGGAACAGTTATAAACAATGTCACTGTAATGGCCCACTCCAAGGGTTACTCCAATGGGTCAGAACTATATATATATATATATATATATATATATATATATATATATATATATATATATATATATATATATATATATATATATATATATATATATATAAGGTAGAAAATATAGGTAGTTGAGCATACACAGACAAAACTACATACACAGTTTTAAAACCAGGAATAACAAGGCCCACGGTCACGGCTAGGAGCTGAGACTTGAACCTTCAACAATTACAAGTGGATGTACAGACAGACAGACACACACACAGAGACATGCACACAGTAGCGATCAGTGAAGAGGCAGGGCCAGGAGCTATGTATCGACCCCTGCAACCACAAATAGGTGAATACACACACACACACACACACAGTGAACACAGACAAAAGGTCTCTCTCAGGGGAGAGAATGGAGGCCTATAGGCCCGCGTGGCAGGCCTCCCTCTTAAGCCTCCACCACTGTCGACTCCAGCGACAAGACATCTTCCTTTCTTCTGCCATCGTCCGCCTGGATTATCCCTCATAAGCGTCTCATTCACCCACTGTGTTCCCTTTCTGGGATATCAACTCTGATTGCTTGAAAATCAAAATGCGACGCTGGGGATGACTCGCTACTAATCTAAAAGGGTCAGAGAGAGAGAGAGAACACCTTAACACCGTAGCGATGACAGTGTCCTTACTACCTTACTATATAAAGGCCAATGTTCTCGAGGTCCCCGGCCATCCTTCACTTCGTAGACAACAAGAAGACGGCTATTACGCCACACGACGGACAGCCATCAGTAGTGTTTGCTCTTTTACCCTTCTCACGTACATGACTCCATCCTCAATCACCGACTAGCATATACATATATAAACGTATTACTTAATATTACATAATGTCACATAATAGAAATATTTCTTGGTCCAAGCTTTGAAGCGAGCCGAGACAGGAACTCAAGAATCTGGCTTTGGAAGAGCCCTTAAGTGCAAAACCAAAAGACCCGGGATTCGATTCTGGGGCGGGCGGAGACGTATGGCATGTTTCCGTTACGTCTGATGCCCCTGCTTACCTGGAAATAAGTAGGTACCTGAGTTTTAGTCGATTGTTGTGGCAGTATCGTAAAGGGCGGAAGCATACCTTACATCGGGTTGGATTTAAAAAATAAGCTGAGCTAGGATAAGAAGCTCTTACCCTGTAAATTAAACGATTGAAAAAAAGAGGTGGATGGCTAACAGTCCTGAGAGGATTATTAACCCAGGAAAACCCAACAAAGCTAAGTAGTATGATTTATTTCCATTGGGATCCTTTACTGGGATGCGACCCACAACAGGCGACCAACAGTCAGGTACCTATTTACTGCTAGGCGAGCCTGGGCAGTAGGTGTAAGGAGACCTGCCCACACGTCGCACCAGCACTTCAATCAAACTGAGATCCTTTTGTCTGAGAGTCGAATGTTTTACAACTATAGGGGAAGATTGCGAGTCGGACGAAGAGGAAGGCGATTTGTCAATACATCTCAACCCAACCGAGAATCGAACCCATAACCTTACGGATTGCATTTAGAATTTGCCGCATAAGCGGCCCTTTATTGTGCATCTCGTATCCATAATGCGAATGGTAGCGCAAGAGCATACGAATGGGGTAAGAATTAGGTCCCCAAAGGTGTTAACAGGAATATTTATAATAGATCTTATCTGTTGTAAGTAAATTTAGGATAGTGAGACGAATGCAGGAAAGAGAAGGAAGGGGGATGACGAAGGGTTTGTGGGAAGGGAGGAGGGGAAGAAGCTTGGTCCATCACGTCTGGTCTCCACTGAGTCAGTGATGGCGCGAGGTCCAGAGAGAAGCTTCAAACGGGTAAACGCTCCAATGGCATCTAAGACAAAGGGCGGTCTCATTCAGACGCTCGCTTTGACTGGCGTATGTAAGGCCTATTTGAGGTATAATTAGAGGGCCAAGCTGCCCACCCTGCGGCGCTCTTGTCACCCTCTCAAATTAGTTTCCCATGATTATGAAGGTGAACCAGGCGGGGAGGTTTTGTCGACCAGCACCGTGGACAATGTTCCTCCGTGTCCAGACAACTTCAGTGCAGCTTGTGACTGTGGGAGTGACAAGCAGAGTTTAAATACTTGCTGTACCTGAAGACACCGAAAAAATGGGAAAACTACGAAACAGACTGAAAGAAGAAAGGGGGACAAAAGAAGGAAATGGAGGGAAAATCAGAACATGCATGGAAAGAGGGGGAGGAGACTGAGACACAACATGAGACTAAGAAGCAGAAAACAGACTTTCTGGCCACACAGTAGGAAGGCGTTACACGTTAAGTAGTGTAACCTAAGACTCGTGTCAGGGCCTGTCAAACCATCCCTCACCCCTTCACCCTTCCATACAAACCTATTCCCTTTCTGCCTCTGGCCTTTATAGACCTACGGAAGAAAGACCTCCCGGCACAAACCTAAAGGCCTATTACCTCCTCTACCCCTACCCCCTCCCTCCTTCCCAACCGCAGTCTCCTGCCCGAATCAATGACCGCTAATCAAACAAACAAACATATCTGTATATAAACAAAACCGGATGCGGTCGATGAAGCAGCTTATGGCTATTGTTTAAGAAAGGCAGATAATCAAAATAATCTCTGCACTTCATCAACAATTGCCACCTTTTGTTTGCACCCCAGATTTGGTAGGTCTTGTGACCACGCTCCTTGATGTTTAACAGGAGGAACAGAAGGGAAAGGGGGAATTAGGAGAAGGGGCATTAGGGAAGGGGAAATAAGGGAGAGTAAGGATATAGGGTAAAACATACGAGAATTGTAAATGTGAGGGAGGATCTGGAAACGGATAAATACGAAAGGAAGGAGGATAGATGCAGTGGTCAGAGGAGCAAGAGACAGGGAAAAGTGACAGGAATAGTAGCTGATGAAATTGACAGGGATAGGAGATAATATCAGTGATACGGAGAGAAGTAAATTAAAGTGACAGGATGGCAGCGAATGACAGGAATAGGGGTATGATGTAATGAAGGTTTAGAAGAGTGCGAGGTATATCTTGGAGCGGAGGAGGAGGTGGGAGGGGGGAAGAAAGGTGTGTAGAATGGTTAAGAGTAAACAATAATGCTGTTCTACATCTGTTGCTCTCTTGTTAATCCTCACCTGTGTGTGCGTGTGTGCGCGTGTGTGCGCGCGCGCGTGTGTGTGTGTTTGTTTGCGTGTGTGCCTGTGCGTGTGTGTTCCTCCTACGTTCTTCGTGCGCCCTCATGAAGAGAGCGATGATGCCATGATCTTCAGCTTATCCCGCGGGGCCTCCGGGTGTTTACCTCTGGCCCCCCTGCGCACACCCGGCCGTGTTGACATGCGCCGGACACTCGCTTAAATTTCACTTAACCTCCGCCAACGTCACTTGAACATTCTGATCTCAGACGCTTCCTGCACTACCTTTGCATTCTCTGTCTCTGCCTGCCTATCCCTCCTTTGTTGCACTGGCTTCCTCCCTGTTTACAGAGTCCAGGCACTCGCTTAGCCGCTGTTTACAATCCTCTGACACTAAGGCACGATTTACACTCCGGCGCGCGATTACGTCTTGTTTGCAACGTTCTACTCTGTTAACCGTGTTTTTTACGCTTGTGACATCAGCGTTCATTTAGTCGCTGTTGTGCAAAAGCATATGGATTTGGATACCCAAAATACGTAGGAACCAGGTCCTCAGAGGATGAACAGAAGTACAACTGGGTATGGAGTTGCAATCTGCGTTCTGGTGACATTCTCTTTCTGTATTTATGTAGGCTAATACCCGTTTCCCACTTGAGTAAATTTTAAAACCTAACTCAGATATGCTACATTCTTTTTTTTTTCCTTCCTTCCCCTGACAGCTAGCTGATCAGCCATTCTATAAATATCCAGGTACCCAATCTACTACTGGTTGCATAAGGTTAAACGGAGCAAAAGAACTTTGTTGAATACGTTCGAATCCAGGATTGGAAGCCGTCGCCTGTCATTCGAGTGTAGATTCCAATCCAGGACTGGACTCGAGGACCACTTCAAGTGATCTCTGACTCGGAAATATTCACTTCATTTCTACTTAGTGTGTTGTTTGCCGTTCGTGTGGGATTTGTGTGTACTTTAAACGGTGTTTACTGCACTTACAACATTAGTCAGTGTTTAAGAATC